>JASDQU010101560.1:144071-207696 GCA_032191745.1 Picea mariana | reverse complement strand
GGCTATGAACCTCCTATAATAACCTGCCAGACCCATAAAGGATCTAACTTCTGTCACATTTCTTGGCGCTGGCCATTCTTGAGTGGCCTGTACCTTCTCAGGATCCACAGCGATCCCCTCTTCAGAAATAATGTGTCCCAGATACTGGATCTGCTTTTGGTAAAATAAGCACTTGCTCAGTTTTGCGTAAAGTTGGTGTTCTCTCAACACCTGTAGCACCATTCTAAGATGTTGTTCGTGTTCTTCCTCTGTCTTGGAGTACACCAAGATATCGTCCAAAAAGACTATGACAAACTTGTCCAGATAATTTCTGAACACTCCATTCATTAAGCACATGAAGACAGCAGGCGCGTTGGACAGTCCAAACGGCACCACAGTGAACTCATAGTGACCGTACCTTGTTCTAAAGGCGGTCTTGCTGATGTCTTCATCTTTTATCCTCACTTGATGATATCCAGATCGAAGATCTATTTTCGAAAATACTTTCGCATCCTTTAACTGATCAAAAAGATCATCAATCCTTGGCAGAGGATATTTGTTCTTGACAGTGACTTTATTCAGCTGCCGAAAGTCAATGCACAGCCTCATCGTCCCATCTTTCTTCTTCACAAATAGGACTGGGGCTCCCCACGGTGACACGCTGGGACGAATGTAGCCTTTCTTTAATAGCTCTTCGAGCTGCAGTTGCAACTCTTTTAGCTCTGGTGTGCTCATCCTATAAGGAGCTTTCGAAACTGGAGCTGCTCCAGGCATCAAATTTATAGAAAAGTCAATGTCCCTCTTCGGAGGTAGTCCAGGCACCTCCTGAAATACGTCTTCAAACTCTTTGAGCACCCTGTGGTCTTCTAGATTCGAGACCACATTTTGGAATACTTCTTCCACCCGGGCTGCAAATAATTGACAGCCTTTCTGGTAACATTTCTTCAGCTGCATGGCTGAGATTTCTCTAATAACCACGGCTCTGGGAATTCCTTGGACTGTTACCTGAATTCCCTCTTCGTTTAGGCATGTGAATCTCTTGTTTCGACAATCCAGAAGGGCATGGTGCTGGTCCAACCAGTCCATCCCAATTAAGCAATCATATGAGCTTAAAGGCAGAATGTTCAATTCAGCCTTAGTGCTCATTCCTTTCATGTCCACCGAACAGGACTTAACCAACTCAGTGACCTTCCTCTTGGTCCCTGTGGCTAACTGTACTAGCAAGACTTCTCATGTTTGCTCTTCGTTAGATTCAAACTTTCCACCACCCTAGGATCTACATAACTATGGCTAGCCCCTGAATCAATCAAAATAACAAGTGGTCGGTTGTTGATCATACCTTCCACTTCAATCACGTGTGATTGAAATTCTGCTTGTTTGTTGTCCAGGGCTGCGTAGATCCTAGGCATTCTGCTACCCATATCCTCCACTATTTCAGCTTGTTGAACAGTATGGACAGTTCTTGCTTTGTCTTTTCTGTGGAGGCAGTCTCTGTACCTATGATTCCCTTTACAGCCCCAACACTCCATGGGTGGAGGCCTTGGCATCTGTTCACTCCCTTCAACTTTCCTGGGCTCTTTAAAAGATGACTGTCCCCAATGACTGTTTCTGAAAAAGGAAGGCTTGCTTCCCTTCTGCCTCTGTTCTTTCTTAAAACTCTTCTGGTCATCCCAAGCCTTCCGAAAGGTAGGCTTTTCTCTTTGTTGTTCGTATAGGCATTTCGCCCTTCTTATGGTTTCTTCCATGGTCTTAGGATCATCATATTGAATTTTGTCACCAATAGAAGGTGGCAGTCCACTCAGATACCTCTGAATTTTGACAGCCTCGTCCTTGATGAATGGAACATACTTCAGCAGTTCCAGAAAGCTTCGTTCGTACTCATCAATGGTCATACTGCCCAGCTTGAGTTCGAAGAACTCCTTCATCTTTCTGTCATAGTATCTTTTAGTCAGGTATTTCTTCTCGAAATACCTCTTAAACTCCTTCCACGTGACCTCTTTCTCTTGAATGTGCTGCACCTGCACAAACTAATCCCACCACATGGACGCCTTTCCTTTCAGCTGGTACATTGCAATTCTACCTTCTGCATGGGCAGAATAATTCTGCAGTTGGAAGTATTTCTTCATGCCCAATAACCATGTCTCTGCATCTTCCTCCTTCTTATGTTCTCCATCGAATGTTGGAGGCTTAATTTTATTCATCTCTCCTTTCAATTCCTCCCTTCCAGCTTTTCAATGTTTTCTGGTAGGGGACGGGCTCGAACTACTGTGTGTCTTACTGTCCAAATGTTTTTGGGAGCGACTGTGATGTCGACTACCACTCCTCGATCTGCTTCTTCTCCCATGGGTTCTGCGACTCTCTGTCATACCTGAGTCTCTTCCCTTCTCAAGTTTCTTCTCTATTCTTTCCAAACTCTGCAAGAATTTTAAGTTTAATTTCCCTTGCCGATCCTTGACTTTCATGAGCTTTCGGCTATCAGCTCGACGCTCCTTGGCCTTTCTTTGCAATCCTTCAAGGATTTTCATTATATGTCTTTCCTTATCCATCTCCTTTCCATGCCCATTAGAGTTCGATCCTTCGACTCCCTGGTTAACATTCTTTCCTTCATGTTCATCTTCTATTTCAGGGGCAATTTGCACTCTTCCCCACTCCATACTCGGCGTTGATTAACTGGAGTTTGGCCTCTGTTGTATTCTGAACACGCACTGTGCAATCCAATTCAAAATTGTCAAGCCATTAAACTTCATGAATAACCCACAACGTTTATAACTAATACGAACAAGAACGAAAGACATTTCAACTTCACAAATTTTCCAAGCTCTCTCTGTCTCTGTGTTTTTCGGGTTTCTTGAAATTCTCCTATTTCCTATCGGGAAATTTTCCTTCCACAGGAAACTCTTCGAGGTCTCCCTTCCTTCTATCGGGGTTACCTCTATCGGGGTTTTGAAACCGGCAATGTTTTAGTGGGTTGAATCCCCGATTTCCCGATTTCCCGATGCGCTACCTTTGCGCGTTAGCCCCTGCTATGGCTCTACACCATGTGACCGCTGACTCGTGACCCCGGCCTTTTCCCTTATCGGGGTTCGAGGTTTCGCGAATGGAAATGAGCCAAAACTCTGGACAGCGGAATCCCCGATTTCCCAATTTCCGATGGACTCCGTCTGTGCTAGCCCTCCAGGCTATAGCCTCACCATACGACCACTGCCCATGACCGTGATCAATCCTCCTATCGGGGTTTCGGGATTTGTGATGTCGCGATGCACATGCATTCACAACCCCCGATCCTCCGATTCCCGATGTGCTTTTACACTGGCTAGCCCTCCTGCTCAGCCTCTGGTCCACATGACCATACTATATGACCTCCTCCTTACCCCGTCGGGGTTTCAGCGGTTTCAATGCCACAGCGCATACGCTCACGGAATCCCCGATATCCCGATTTTCGATATGCCGATGCGCCTTTTGCTTTAACCCTTCGCGGTTAAGCCCAGGTCCATGTGACCTCTACCTTGTGACCGTACTCAAAGCTCTCGTCAGGGTTTCGGGGTTCGGAGTTTCAAAGTGTATGAATCACTTGTCACCGGGGTTCCCGATTTCCCGATGAACTTCAAACACCGATGGACTTACTCCTTGTCGGGACTTTCCCTGATGGCAAATTTCTGCCACGTGTCCCCTAATATGAACGGTCCAGATCTTGTTGCGAAATCGCGGATCGCGATTCCGTGTGACGAGATCTCTATGTGCTCGAGAACTCCGATTCTCCGATTTTCGACTCTCCCCAGGATTCTGACACGTGTCCTCCTTGGGATCCTACGGCTATGATTTCTTCGGTGTTTCGAGACTCACAAGGTCTCGGTTCTCTTGACTTCTAAAATTCCAACGCCTCTCCGGGACTTCTCCTCTACCCATGAGGACTTAAACCCTGTGCAACTTCTGACAACTTGGACGGTTGACGGTTAATCCCACAGTGATCTTACAACTCACGGTCTTCCCCGAGTTTAAACTCCTGTGCAGTATCCAAAGGTTATAAACCTTGTGCACGTTCTCCAGATCTGACGGTTACAAGGGTTCGCCTTCCCTCCCGAACAGATCCGACGGTTCTAACACCATTGGTGTAGAGACCTGTCTCCCTATGGTCATAGACCATACCAGCTGCGGTTTCACAGCACCGCTAAACCTCCTGAGCTTATAGGCACGGTTAAGTAACTCCTATACACTCCGGGCCATACCAGGGTCCGAAATTGGTCCTCCAAACACAATTTCTCCTCTCACCCTTGGTCCAAAGACCACTCAACTGGCCCATCTAGGCTCAGTGTCGAAACCTTAGCTCTGATACCAATTTGTAGTGTACCCTTTTCACTACCAAGGTTTCCAAACCTCTCAGTTACCATTCTATACAAGGATTTTTACATAATTCATACTGGAATTATAAGCACATGCATTTAAACAATTAAACACACTAAAATCTCAGAGTAAAATATATAAGTTGCTGCTACAATTAAACAAGCCATAGCATTCAACATTAATTCATTTACACAGCGAAAAACATGATACATAAACAGCACAGTCATGCCAAAACATGTTCATAGCATAATTCAGAATACTTATCTTTTTAATAGCTGTAGAAATCACCAACCAAGTGCAGGCCTTCCACGAACCTCCCAGCCTTAGACCACACTGTTCATCAGCGCAACAGTAGGTCACCCCCGAGCTGGGACCGAGCTCCACCCCCAAGGCAAGGAATCCTAGGCTAGGCTGAGGTTACAGGGAAGATAGCACATACACAACCATCAGGAAGAAATCTCTCCCAGGAATCTCCCACGCTCACTGCCCACAGACCCTCATTCCCCACATGCCTGTTCCACCCCAGGAGAGTGCACCTTCTCTGTCACCTAGACAGTCCTTCGGCTGCCAGTCTCCCTTACCTTGGGTTACAGGAACAGACCGGACCGAAAGTCTCCGGGCTCTATGGCAGCTACAGAGTTCCTTCCAGGAGTTCTCTTCTCCCTCTGCGCACTCTCTCACCTGGAGGAGTCGCTCACAGGCCAACAAGCCTCACGCAGTCCAGTACTGCGTGGTCACAACAACCCACGGGAAGCACAGACCAAGGCTTCCCAAAACGGTTCAGCAGTCACAGGATGATCTCACGAACATGATTTCGGAACAGGGCTCCACGCACAGGCTAGCTCAGCTTTTCCCGAACAACCAGGGATTCTTCCACTCGAGTTCAACACAGGGTTCCGGTTCAGGAAATGCGCTCCCAGAATCGCCAAGAACAGACACAGACTCACCGCTCTGGACAGGGTGTACACCATTTCCTCAGGACAAAACACAGGCTTTACGGCTTTCAGAGATGAACCAGGTAATCTGGCAGATGGCTTCCACGGCTCTCCCCAGGACAGTGGGATTGAATGGATCAGAACCCCCCTCACGGCTTACTGCATTGGTTTTATTTGCATGCACCAGGGTTGACACTTGTCACCCTGGAAACTGCATGTGTTCCATCCGTACGCCTTCCTTCCACCACTTGGGAAATCACGTATCCTTCCAAAAGGACTTAGGATAAAATAATATGCACATGGCTCTTTTTGGAAATAATATTAAAATATTATTCCAGGCCTAAACCCCCTAGGCTTAGCCCCTAGGCTCACACTCAGCCCATTTTCCCACCTTCCAGCCCCTAATTCCTTGCCCACTCTGTGGACGCTCAGTCCCCCATCACTCATTCATCGTGGTCGGTCTGCACTGGCGGTGTTCATATTTTATTAATGGATCTGCATACGTACAATTACACCAGCAGGCTCCTGGCCTTCAACACTTAGGCTCCCTGGCCTAACAAACACATAAGTCTTCCAGCTTATACAAAACTTGGCTCACCAGCCTATAGAACACATTTACAATTCATTGCATATATCATGATCTGTAACGGGGCTCGGCCTTGGGGACACTATAGTTCCCTAGCCCAAATGTCCATTGTGTGGCAAAAATGAAACCCTTGAGCATTTATTTTGGTATTGTAAATATGTCAAATCTACCTAGGATTGGGCCCTTAGACTTTGTAATTTGTTGCTAGCGTAATCTATTACTTGGAAAAATGCTTTTACAAGATCCCCTCCCATGGGCCATCGAATTTCACACATTTCAATGGATTAGAGTAGATAATTTATATCATCTATAGAAAACAACAAATGCACAACCCTACACAGAATTTACCTAGCGTGACGGGTTCCTAATTTTTTCCCATCTATATCTACAGATCCAAGTGCAAGCACAGAAGGTGGAGCAGGAAGTGGCACATTTGCGAGTTAATGGACTACTGGACCAGGGCACCATGTATCGTGAACAGAGTACCCCCAAATGACCACTCGCCAGCGCATTCAACCCACTCTAGAGCTTCTCGTGGTTGTCGGCCTCAACACAAGGTAGGACAAGCTGTTTGTGAACATCGGAATGGCGAACGAGCTGGCCTCTACTCTAGGCTGCATAAGTTCTCCAGTTTGACAAGTTTTCGACCGTTCCTCTATCCATCTCTAAGCCAAAGCGCCCTAAAGAGCCCAAGCAAGGCAATGATGGACAGGACCTTGTTGCAGCTGAACCTGAGCCTACAGTTGATGGATGGGGACCAACACCTGAGGACAAAGACCCCCCTCTCAACGCGGGCATGATACCAACAATTATTTAATATGACATCTCGCTCTGGCCAGCTTCCTAGTTACTTTGTTAATACATGTACGTTTGTCTTGGGGGATATAGTTAAAAGACCATTTAATTTTGATGCAATGCATGGCAAAGTATGACTAGCTAGGTTTTCTTGCCTATCAGATTTAGTTTGTGCTGACTGTTATAACGCCCTTTTTTCTTGTATAAAATACATGTACCATTTTGTAAATATTGATAGAAAGAAGCATTTTATTTAAAAAAAAAAAATCTTATAAATGATGCAAAGACATCTGGAATTTTAACATCACCAAGATACACTTTTTCCTA
This sequence comes from Picea mariana, assembly GCA_032191745.1. Taxonomy (NCBI): domain Eukaryota; kingdom Viridiplantae; phylum Streptophyta; class Pinopsida; order Pinales; family Pinaceae; genus Picea; species Picea mariana. The sequence goes on along the minus strand of JASDQU010101560.1, from coordinate 200,733 downwards.
AAAGCTTGTCCAATCGATATGAACTGAAATGTGAATACCAAATGTAAACAAAAGAGAACTGCATGTTTGAACTTTGCAGCAAGTATTGGAAGGATTTACTCCAGGATCAAACAACATTGAAAAAGAACTTTCCTGATTACAGGTTTCTTGTGATGAGTTGGATATTTTGTTTAAGAAGTTCGAGGAGCAGTCGCTTCACAAACTGTAAAACATCTTCAATGCTTCCCCAATCTAAAATGTATACCAATAATAACTAAGAAGAAAGCCCAGTACATTGGTCGTATCCCTCGAGGATTAGCATTCATAAGTTCTCCTTATAGAGGTTTTCATGGCATTGTAAAGTCCAAATCATAGTATGTAATGAGAAATGTTATAACTCCAAGTACAGTTACTGCATCACCTTTGTTTCTCCTTCACCATCAATGCTCTTCAGTCTCCTTGTAACAAACTCAGCCTCTTTCAGTTTTCCTTCCTCTTGGAGGCTAATAACTAACATTTCGTAGCATCTGAGATCAAGTTTCCTACCCTTTTCTGTCATTCTATAGAAAAGGGAAAATGCCTCCATGGCTTTACCACTGACACAAAGGCCATCGAGGACAGTATTATAATATGCACTATCTAAATAGCAATCCTTTTGCAAAACAAAATCAAGCAGTCTCTGGGCCTCAGGATATTTGTGCTTTTGGCAAAGATCATTGAAGAGTTTGTCCATGTCAGGTAGATAGCCTTTGTCATACAATAATTCAATGCGTTCAAAGGCTTCCTCGGCAAGGTCCTGGCAAAGAAGTGCATTTAAAACCTTGGTGGAAACATCAATGTCTTGTCTCACATCCTTCTCTAGCATAGTTTTCATAACCCTGCTCGCAGCTTGAACTCTACCATTCCTAAAAAGACTGTCAATCAACATGTGGAAAGTAGATGCCATGGGCAAATGACCATGTTCCAACATCCTATCCAATGTGTTCCTCGCATTGGCTGGTTGTCCTTTCTGCAAGAAGCTTTGCATAAGGGCATTATAAGTATCAATATCCGGAGAATAGTTTCTCCGCAGCATTATCTTGAGGAGTTCAAAACCTGCCTCGGGTGTACCCTCTTTGCAATGACCAAGAATCAATATCTTGAAGGTTGAAGGATCCTGAATTCCTTGCTTAAGCAACTGCCGAAAAAGCTTCTCCGCTTTTTCAGTTTTTCCATGTCCACAGAGATGTGAAAACATAGGATTATAGGCAGCAACTAGAGGTACACAACTGCCAGCCTCCAGCAAAATACCCTTCTGCAACAGGTCATCTAAGAGCTCAACTGCCTTATCAAACTCTCCTCTGCTGTAAAGGCTCCGAATCATAACACTATAAGTTGCAGAATTGGCGCAAACACCTAACTCTCTCATCTTATAAAAAATCTGCACAACCTCTTCTAAATTCCCGGCATTGCACTGAGCAGTTATCAATATATTATAAGTACAGGTATCCGGCTTAAAGTTACCCTGAATCATCTCCTGAATAATCTTATGCCTCTCCTTCAACTTATTTGCATCACAGAGAGCCTGGATGATGGTATTATATGTAACCTCATTTGGACTCACACCACGGTCAACCATCTCGTTTAGGAGCTTCAACACTTCGTCGACACGGTCCTTCCTGCAGAAACCACGAATCATCGTGGTATAGGTCACAACATTGGGCGCGAGATCAGGGCTCGTCTTACTCATGCCTTTCCACAGCTTATATGCATCTTGAACTCTGCCATTTTTGCAGAGCCCGTCGAGAAGAGTATTGTATGTGACAATATCAGGGCTGCATTCCCTCTTCCTCATGTCCAGAAAGAACCCCAAAGCTGCATCCACCTTGGAAGACAGACAAAACCCTCTGATGAGAATATTGTAAGTGTAAACATCAGGAAAAATCCCCTCACTCACCATGGTTGTATAATACTTCTTGGCCATGTTAGTTCTCCCTCTCTTCAAGAGCACAGTGAAGAGATTATTATAGGTCAGAACAGTGGGTGGAACCCCAAGCTCTTTCATTTTCTTAAAAATTCCAATGGAATCCTGAATCACTCCTGCTCTTCCATAGCTCCTGATCAAACTATTGAAAACACAATCCTCCCATACAACTCCATTGTTGGGCATGCCAAATAACAGAGTTCTTGCTGAATTCAGGTGCCTACCACGGCCTAATATTTCCAATATCTTAAAATAGGTTTGTATGTCGTGTTTGAATCCATTGGCTTGGGTCCAGTTGAAGAAGCGGTAGGCTTGCAGGGAAGTTTTTGAATTGGAGAGAATGTCTAGGACCGTGGCGGTCGTTAAGTTTGGAGCTGCCGAGATCAGCTGGTTTTCTACCTCTGTTGTCCACGGTTTTGTAGCCAATATTCTGCATATAACTTCCACTGGGTTTTGGGGGGTTATGGACATACCTAGTTCTGATTCTGTTTTTTCTGCCGTTATCTCATCTTCATTATGGTAAGATATGATACAGAGAGACCTGCTCCTGATGCCAAGCTCGACAGTCCGAATTAAATGTTCCATCCATGACGAGATCAAGCCCTTCGGCAGCATCATCTCGAACTTGTCAAATTGTTTTCATCGCTGCAAATTGATGTGGGTAGCAAATTGTGGCATTAATCAATAATCTTTCATCCGTAAAATTCATCATTCACTCGGCATCATGTTCATTTCATTTAAATATATAACGATGAGCAATACAGGTAGTCCAAACCATAGTTTTAAAACCGGAACCGGTGGAGGGTCCAACCGGAACCGATAATGAACTGTTCTAACCGGTTTCATTTTCATTGATCCGATTATTTAAAAAATACATAAAATATTTAAATTTTAACATAATAAAATAAAAAAATTAAGATTTTAAATCATGTTTCTAGAGCATTAGAGACAATTAGAGACAACATATCCAAAGTATGCTCATGAATATATCAAAATGGTACCAAGTGCAATACATATCTAGAGATCGGAACATAAATACATAATCAAGGAGGCTCTAAGCCTTTAAATGACCTCAACCCTCTAGACTACAACAACAAATAACATACTAGCAAGAGTCAAGACTACAAGTCACTATCTCATTGATCAACATGATCAATGCTCAATCATCACTACTGCTAGAAGTAGAAATGGCATGAGCATCATCACCCTCAACATCATCATCTGTCTCTGACTCGGACTTGAACTCGGCCTCAGACTCATCACCATCAGGGACATCTATGACTATAGGCTTTAAAGTTGCACTAGCTCTAGTAGTATGAGTACGACGAGGCACATAAGGTATAAGACTACGCCTGCCTGTAGTTCCACTAGGCCCTGCCATCTCTGACTCTGGAATCGGACCACAGGGCCCTAATAGTGGATCTGCATCCATCTGAACCTGCCTTGCCTCATCCACCTCCAAATCATAGTCAACATCAAACTCTGGTGGGTGAGTTTCCACTACCCAATCTAAAGTTGGATCAACATCATCCAACACAATGGGATCTGAATCAAGTCTTTTGTTCAACAATTGGTTGCGCCTTAGTCGGAGGTTGTACTGCACGAAGACTAGATCATTTAACCGTTTTTGTTCTAAACGGTTTCTCTTCTTCGTGTGAATCCTCTCAAAGACAGACCAATTGTGCTCACACCCGAAAGCACTGCAAGTTTGACTCAACACTCTAATTGCAAACTTTTGCAATTGAGGACATTGGCTGGCAGATGACTTCCACCAGTTTGCTGCAAAAAACATAGTTAGTCGAGTTAGTTCCTTGAAGTAATAAATTCTAAAGTATATAAAATTTAAAGTTTAAAGTTTAAACAATTGAACTTTAAACTTTGGAATTGGTACCTGGCTCATCCACATCCCTTGCAATCTTTGCTAGGTTCTTGCCGAAGGTACCTATGGCTCTAGTGAAAGAAGTGATATGTCGGTGTATCTCCAACTGCTCACTCTCAGAATGGGCCATGCACTCAAGGCACTCATACAAGCCATCTCTAACCTCCCAAGTCAAATCTTCTCTATGTTGAGCTTTGTAATGATACTTTGGGTTTAGGAAATACCTAGCTGCATGTATAGGGCGATGAAGTTGATTGTTCCATCTACAGTCAATGATCTCCCAAATAAGCCCATACTTGGTCACTCTATCCTTGTATGTTGCCCCTATTTTCTCCTTTGTCTGATCCATAGCCTCATAAATGTAACCCATGGCCAATTTTCCCCCATCCACTGGCCACAACACCTTAACAAGTGGCTCGACAATTTTCACAATGGCTCTTATATCAACGTGTTTTACCATCTATTGGATGAATACATTTTGACAAGTATGGTCATCTCATACCTCCATCTAATAGTGTATTCCATTAATTTGTGGATGTTGTGTATATGGCATTCCATTCACTAGTGAAAGCATCATACATGGCACTACATATTGGGAAGACATTATATATAGGAGCATTGCCTTGTATTAAAACTCTAAGTTGAAGCTTCAATGTGTGTGTGTATATATATATGAAACCTAGAAGTGAACATGTCCTAAACCAAATGAATGTCATTGCATATATGAATGCATCTAGTTATGTTCATGATTGAGATTATGCGCGTGGAACTTAGAGGTGACATCATCTCATAACAAGTGAATGATCAGTGCGTTGAGTCTTTTATTCAAGCATTATATGGTAGCACACTCTGAATGCAAGACAACATATAAACAAATATTTGAATACAATTTTCCTTGTTTTTCCATTACATAAACCATTAAGGATATTATTGTTGTGGATGGGAATGTGTTGGATCATGTTGTTATTGATGTCAATGGTTTGATTGATTGATGTCAAGTGATTGATTGATGTCAAAGGACTGATTGATTGATGATTGATGTAATGTAATATGTATCATCCTTGATGATAATGCATAGATGAAAATGGATCAATGAGTTGTCATTGATATGATGAAGATCAATGAGTTGTCATTGATACATGATGAAGATGGATCGATGTGGTTTCATTGGTATATGATGCATTGTTGGAAAAATGTATAGATGACTCATTATTGTCTTATCATGATTGATAAGGTGCACAAATGGATGAACTCCAAAGTGGTCCCCTAATGGTGAAAGCCCTCACGGGAAGACGCTTTGAGGATTGAGTTATCCTAGAAGAATAGTTGGAGGACCCATGCTTGTATGTGGAATAATGAGATGAAAATAAATGAATTTGTTGGTGAAACTATCCTAGATGGATAGTGCTTGTCATGCCATTTTCGATGGTATGTGGAATGTCACATAACTCCTCACGGTTTGAGAGTTATGGCCTTATGAAGTTGGAGGACCCCCATATGAAGGCTTGAAGCTCCAAAAGGTCAAAGAAGTTAAAATGCTTGAAAAGAAGAAATCATTATTTAAATGATAAAGCCAAGTGAGAAAGTCAAGGTGGATTATTTAAATAATAAAATAAGGTGATAAAATCAAGAAGGAATATTTAAATGATAAAATATTGGAGAACTTTCTAAAGTGGTTAACCCTAAAATAAGGAAAATAGGTTAAGTGACCTAGAAATGGGTTAAGTAACCTAAAAATGGGTGAAGTGACCTAGAGGATGAAAGTATAAATAAGATAGCTATGGTCTCTTATAGATCATCCTTTGTGTGGATCAATGGAGAGCTTCTTGTGAGATTATCTCGTGGAGTATTGATGGAGAGCTTCTTGTGAGAGCATCTTTGGTATGGATCTCTTGAGCATGATTGAAGATCTATTCCGAGAAAGAGAGCGTGAGGAGGATCTCATGGACGCATCAAAGTTTCGGCAATGTCGGAGATCTTGATGGCAAAATTCTCAGAATTTCAGAAACCCTAGTTTATGATGCATACGTGGGTTGTTTGTGTATAGGGTGCGTATACATTGAGGTATACGTGGGCTGGTTGTGTATAGGGTGAGTATGTACGCGGGTTGTATGAGGATAGGGAGCGTATAGTGGATAGAATGGTGAAGACTTGTGTTTGAGCTGGTGCCAAGCTCTTGGATGATTATGCAGGTGCCAAATCTGCATTCTATGGCCTCAGATCTATCACTGAGACACTGGTATGATTACATTATTGTCTTTATAGATACCTTTGTTTGATATGTTGTGAATGCTTAGGTCATTCTTGGTATGACTTCTATGATATGGTTCAGTTTAGATGATTTGGTTGATGGAGTGAGCAATACTCTTTGGATTCAGTGGTGACATGATTGCTATGGTATACTAGATGTTTATACATGTTTGAGATAGTATTCATATTGATCTATTGTGGAGCATGAGCAAACTATTGGAGAGCTTGGAGATGTTGTGATTGGATGGTGGTCAGATTGGACAGTCAGAGATAAAACATAATGATATATTGGTTGTAGACGATCTTAGTTGATATTGAAGGATAAACCCTAAACAACTCAGAAGGTATATGCAGGCTGTTGTATACACTGGACGCGTACATACACGTGTTGTAGTGAGCCAGAGCGCGTGCACACGCGGGCTGCACTACTAACAAGCCGTGTACCTGTTGACAGATTGATATCTGTTGAGGATTGTTGCCTCATTTCAGTTGGTGCTGAGGGTGTAAGCTAAGTCTTGCATTATAGAGCTAGCGCTCTTGTAGAGTTGTACTCTATTAAGTTGTTGTTGATAAACCCCCAGATTGTTGTCCATAATAAAAAGAAAAATTGTACATACATCTTGTGTCATTTGTATTCCTTGTGATGATGACTTGTTGATGATATATTGTTGATATATGCTCACATTTAACTGGTTATAAATGACAACAATGGGTAATGAATAAATGTTGAATATTAATTAAGGAGTTTCGTGTAAGAGGGAAGTTTTTGGAAAAAGAGCCGCACACTCATTCACCCCCCTCTAAGTGTGGTAGGTGTGTCCAACAATTGGTATCAGAGCGAGCCTTCAGTACAAGCCTTAACAAGCTTGAAGGAGATCCATAGACACACAAATGGATGATGAAGTTCCAATCCTTGATGAGGAAAACTATTCTACTTGGAGAATAGAGATGAGATTACATTTGAAGACAATGGGAGCATCGATTTGGAAAGCAACCATTGGTGGATTAGTTCCATTAAAGAACAAGTCAAAGTTTGTACCTCAAAGGGAAGGAAAGAAGAATGTTGCATTGGCTCTCAAGACCATTCTTAGTGGACTCTTAAGCCCTCTCAAAGAGAGCATGGGACAATGCACTTCCACCAAGGATCTATGGCTAAAGTTAGAGGAGACATATCAAAGCAAGAAGAAGAAGGAAGAAATTGAAGACCACTCCATCAAGATCATCAAAGGTAAAGAATCATCAAAAACTCTTGAATGCATTATTTCTAAATGTGATTTTGAAAACATTTCAAGTGAAGACAAAGAATCAAGTGATGATGGCACAAAGGAATATCTTGAAGACATTTCAAATGAAGGCAAATAATTATGTGTTGATGTTGGCAAAAAGGAAGAGAGTGAAGATACTTCAAATGAAGGTAAAGAACCCTCAAAAGCACTTGATTGCAATGATGATGATGATGAATTTTTCTCTACAAGTGAAGAAGAAGATATAGAAATAGTTTGTGTAAAGTTTGATGGTAATTATCCCATGAAAAGAATAGAAGAAAATCTATTAAAACTTCAAAAGGAAGTTGAAGAAGGTTTATATAGATATAGAGGCGATCATTTTTATACACACTATAACTATCTTTCGGATAACACTAAAAAGTTTCTTAGGGGGAGTCAAAGGCACATCTTGAAGTTAAAAGAAATGATCAAGGAACAAGAAGAGAACAATAAGACTCAATTAGAAAAAAATGAAGAAGAAATTACAAGACTAAAGAATGGAAAAGAAGATATGAATATAGATGATGAGATTAGCAAAAGTTTTGAAACCATTGTCCATCTCAAAACCCAAATTGAATAAGCCAAAAGAATAGAAGAACCATTGAAGAATCAAATAAATGAAAAGGAAGAGTCATGTTGTAAGTTAGAAGTTGAAATTGTTGATCTTAGAAAGAAGGTGGAAAAATCAAACAAATTCTTGAATAGCTCACGAATCTTGGATGAGATCTTGGAAAGTCAAAGATCATCATGTGATAAATCAGGTCTTGGATACAAAGGAGAAGATACACATGCTGAAGAAAGCACTTCAAAGAAGCATGAGATAAGTCCATCAAAGAAGCAAGACAATAGTGCAAAGCAACCATCTACACAAGGCAAAGAAAATCTCAAAAGAACAAAGCAAGGAAGACATCCAGAAGCTATTTTTGGGACACCAAAGAAAAGGTATGAAAGTATTTTTCATGGGCATTGTTATTCATGTAATGGATATGGTCACAAGGCTTTTGAATGTAAATCTTATGAAAGGAGATATAATGGAAGATTCTATAACACCATAAGGTGTTGGAGATGTGACCAAGTAGGACACATTGTTGTTCATTGTAACTCCATGAGATGCTACAACTGTAGTGGATTTGGCCACAAATCCGAGGAGTGCTAGATCACAAGAAGAAAGTCCATGATGAGGACTTCACATAGCATAACTAGAAGAAGGAATGAAGTAAGAAAGGGAGACATCTTTGAAAATATGGATGCTCAGAGCTCAAGTTCTGAGGAGAAGGGTCATCTACAGAAGTGGGTGAAGAAGACAGAGCATACAGAACAAGATGAAAGGCTGAAGGGAAGCTCAAGTAAGTCATCTACTAAGGCATATGCGGGTGACAGTGGTGACAGTTGCATACATACGTTGGCTGACCTTGAATAGGTCGCGTACATACGCGATCTGTTGTGCAGTAGGCTGCGTATATGTGATAAAGCCTTGGGAAAAAGACAATGCACATGAGTTGCAGCTTGATGAGATGGTATAAATCTGTGTTGTAGGGTCTAACATTGTTTATTGCAGGTTCTGACACTGTTTGTTGCAGGTTTTCATGGTTCTACGTTAGATCATGCAAGGTTATGATATAAAATAAATCTTGGGTGCATGGCACTAACCCATGAGTATGAATTGATGCTGATCAAATGCTCATCTATTGGATGATGGGGTACATGGCTGGTACATAATTGAAGTTTCATTGATATATCCTATGATGTACTATTGATAGCATAATATTGTTGGATCATGTTGGATATCATGGTGCATGCATTTTACATGTGGTTGGGCTACATATTGAGACATGTAGTTGATGTACATGGTTGTTGAACATAGGTGTTGTGCATGATGAGCACACATTTTGGCACATGATGTATTTGGTTAATCTTTTGCTTCATGATGTATGGTATGGCACAAGGTTGATATATGGACAGGTCCAAGGATCATTATATGGTAGCATATTGTTGATATTGCAGAGAAGATAGGGGGAGACATACCCATAGGGGGAGTCATTCTTCTTCCCATGATTCTAGGAGGAGATATTTATCAGATGCATACCTAGAAAAGAGCCTTATATTTGAAGAAAGAGCACAAATGCATGATTCAAGGGGGAGTATGTTTCATGTATATTCAATATTACATCAGAGTAATATCCCTTGTTCAAAAGGGCAGAGATTATTCAAAGGAACTCAGACAGGGGGAACAACCCTAAGAGGAGAATGGCCCTTTGCCATTGATGTCAAAGGGGGAGATTTAATCACATTTATGTGATTGATGTTTATTGATGGGGAGAGATGGTCACATTGACTATTGATGCGGAGCATGCCTTATCTACATGTTGACATCAATAATTAGAAATTAGGTGTTGACATCAATGTTGGTATTGCCATCAATGTCAAAAGGGGAGATTGTTGGATCATGTTGTCATTGATGCCAATGGTTTGATTGATTGATGTCAAGTGATTGATTGATGTCAAAGGATTGATTGATTGATGATTGATGTAATGTAATATGTATTGTCCTTGTCCTTGATGAGAATGCATAGATGAAAATTGATCAATGAGTTGTCATTGAAATGATGAAGATCAATGAGTTGTCATTGATACATGATGAAGATGGATCGATGTGGTTTCATTGGTATATGATGAATTGTTGGAAAAATGTATAGATGACTCATTATTGTCTTATCATGATTGATAAGGTGCACAAATGGATGAACTCCAAAGTGGTCCTCTTATGGTGAAAGCCCTCACGGGAAGACGTTTTGCGGATTGAGTTATCCTAGAAGAATGGTTGGAGGACCAATGATTGTATGTGGAATAATGAGATGAAGATAAATGAATTTGTTGGTGAAACTATCCTAGATGGATAGTGCTTGTCATGCCACTTCTGGTGGTATGTGGAATGTCACATAACTCCTCACGGTTTGAGAGTTATGGCCTTATGAAGTTGGAGGACCCCCATATGAAGGCTTGAAGCCCCAAAAGGTCAAAGAAGTCAAAGTGATTGAAAAGAAGAAATCATTATTTAAATGATAAAGTCAAGTGAGAAAGTCAAGGTGAATTATTTAAATAATAAAGTAAGGTGATAAAATCAAGAAGGAATATTTAAATGATAAAATATTGGAGAACTTTCTAAAGTGGTTAACCCTAAAATAAGGAAAATAGGTTAAGTGACCTAGAAATGGGTTAAGTAACCTAAAAATGGATTAAGTGACCCAGAGGATGAAAGTATAAATAAGATAGCTATGGTATCTTATAGATCATCCTTTGTGTGGATCAATGGAGAGCAACTTGTGAGATTATCTCATGGAGTATTGATGGAGAGCTTCTTGTGATAGCATCTTTGGTATGGATCTCTTGAGCATGATTGAAGATCTATTGTGAGAAAGAGAGCGTGAGGAGGATCTCATGGACACATCAAAGTTTTGACAATGTCGTAGATCTTGACGACAAAATTCTCGGAACTTTAGAAACCCTAGTTTTTGATGCATACGCAGGCTGTCTGTGTATAGGGTGTGTATACATTGAGGTATACGTGGGATGGCTGTGTATAGGGTGAGTATGTATGTGGGTTGTATGAGGACAGGGAGCATATAGTGGATAGAATGGTGAAGACTTGTGTTTGAGCTGGTGCCAAGCTCTTGGATGATTAGGCAGGTTCCATATTTACATTCTATGGCCTCAGATCTATCATTGAGACACTGGTATGATTACATTATTGTCTTTATGGATACCTTTGTTTGATATGTTGTGAATGCTTAGGGAATTCTTGGTATGACTTCTATGATATGGTTTAGTTTGGATGATTTGGTTGATGGAGTGAGCAGTACTCTTTGGATTTAGTGGTGACATGATTGCTATGGTATACTAAATGTTTATACATGTTTGAGATAGCATTCATATTGATCTATTGTAGAGCATGAACAAGCTATTGGAGAGCTTGGAGATGTTGTGACTAGTTGGTGGTCAGATTGGACAGTCAGAGATAGAACATAATGATATATTGGTTGCAGACGATCTTAGTTGATATTGAAGGATAAACCCTAAATAGATTAGAAGGTATACGCATGCTGCTGTATACACTAGACACATACATACACATGTTGTAGTGAGCCAGAGCGCGTGCACACGCGGGCAACACTACTGACAGGTCGCGTACCTGTTGATAGATTGATATATGTTGAGGATTGTTTCCTCATCTCAGTTGGTGCTGAGGATGTAAGCTGAGTCTTGCATTATAGAGCTAGTTCTCTTGTAGAGTTGTACTCTATTCAGTTGTTGTTGATAAACCCCCAGATTGTTGTTCATAATAAAAAGAAAAACTGTACATACATCTTGTGTCATTTGTGTTCCTTGTGATAACGACTTGTTGATGATATATTGCTGATATATGTTGATGATATATGTTCACATCTAACTGGTTATAAATGACAACAATGGGTAATGAATAAATGTTGAATATTAATTAATGACTTTTGTGTAAGAGGGAAGTTTTTGGAAAAAGAGCCCCACACTCATTCACCCCTCCTCTAAGTGTGGTAGGTGTGTCCAACATAATGTTCTTTGGGTGTTTTTCATTTCATAGAGCACTAACATGGCTATTCATTCATTGAGTTGATGAGAATATTGAGCATTGCATTGGATAGAGTGTGCAAAATCCGGAGTGGAGCATGTTTAATTGAGCATAGGTTTGTTTTTCTTATACATAGTTAGGGTGCAATTTCTTTCCAGTTGTTGGTATCTTCCTTGGCATTGAAAGATAACAAAAGAACCATCCTTGCATGTTGTCTAAATAATAGTGTTGTTGAGAAATTCACACTCAAACTTGTAATATGGAATAAATGCCTTGGAATGGTATGACCCCAAGGGGGGGAATATACAGGGTTAAATTTAAATGATATGACCCCAAGGGGGGGCATATATGGGGTTAAATGTACATGTAATGAGTAAATGCATATGTAATATTCATCAACTTAATAATAACATGTGCAATGTGTGTATAGGTATATATAGAGACCATGTAGTCATTATTGAGGACCTATGACTTGGATGTATGAATGCATTACGATATCTGAAGGAGGTTCTCTTATTCTTTAAGGATTTATTGTGTAAATCATCTCTCTTATATATATTGGAGTTGTGCTCCACGCTCACATTGGTGTATATGGTGTGTACTTCTAGTTTCTTATGATATTATAAGAATTTGGTTCATAACATTTGGTTTCAAAGGAGAGAGAAGACAAGATCAAGAAGGTTACATAAAATACTTGAAGAAGTTGAACTCCATATAGAGGATGTACATGTCAAATATGATAATATTATCTCCAATGCTAGAGTAATTAAATACTAAGCAAAGGCAATAGAGGATGTCATTATCTTTGAAAAGAAGAAAAATTAAATGAGTGTGCAGAGTAAAGGAAAACCATCAATGTGAAACCATATCAACACCTTCAATACCAAGAAGTATTTCAAGGAAGACAAGAAGATTAATATCAAAATTATCACGGAAGATTATGGAATACTCATCAATAATCATGGAATGGGGCATCACAAAACTATTATTCAACAAGATGTTAGCAGAGACCAACAACTACTACAAATTGAAGAAGTTACAACAACAATACATGGAATCAAAAGAAAACAAATTATGCAACAAATAACCATCAAGGATTAACATCGAAAATAATTGAGTTTGGATGGATGGATGGATCATCATTAATGGAAAAAAAAAAGTAGAAAAATAAAAAATCACATTACTTGGTTTCATCACATGTAAAGCCTTTAACTACAAAGCTTTTGAAGGATGATGCTAAGGTATGACCCCAAGGGGGGAATATATGGGGTTAAATGTATATGATATGACCCCAAGGGGGGAATATATGCAGTTAAATGCACATGTAATAGTGGTTGACCTAATAATGAAGGGGCCACATTTGCAATTTTTGAATAGGTGTGTATATATATATCATGTAATCATTATTGAGGACATATGGTTTGGATGTATGAATGTATTGGGGTATTTGGAGGAGGTTTTCATGTTCTTTAAGGAGTTATTATGCAAGTCATCTCTCTTATCTATATTAGAGTTGTGAGCCATGCTCACATTGGTGTACATGGTGTGTACTTCTGGTTTTTTATGATATCCTAAGCATTTGGTTCATAACAAAGAACTTGACATCATACAGAGAGCAGAGATCATATTTTAATTTCCGATGAGAATTTGTATTGGTGAAGCGAGTGGTCTATAATTCCCTCATTTATGGATCATTAGATATCAAAGTAGTTGGATTCTTGTTCATGAAGCTATTATATTTTTGGGTTACTCCAAAAGTATTTACAACATATTTGGGGGTCCTTCATGAGATTTGGGGTACATGGTGTATGTTCATTCTCTGGATGGTTTGATATGAATTGTAGCATGATAGATGACCCATGATGGATATGCACAATTGAGATAACTTGCTTAGTGGATGTTTGATCTTAGTTGATTACAAGCCCAATGTTCTTCCCTTGGGCATTGGAGATCACTTGGTATTTTGGTGGATGCTCTTCATTGAGGTATCATGGAGTAGCTACTTGTTTGGAGAACACCCTACAAGGGATGTGGATCATTGTGCATCATGGAGGAGGGCTTCAAGCCCTAGTTGGCATGTGGAAACTGTTGGATCGCCAAAGTACCATCTTTTTACCAACCTTTCACTTCACTTTCAATTCACTTTCACTTCACTTTTAACCATATTTCGCTTTCCCATACCCTTACATTAAACCATTTTCATGATTACACGGGTTTTAGACATATTATTTTCCAATGCATCTATTTTAGTGTTTTTGAGTGAATTTATGATTAAATATTGGAAAAATGACATGTTTACACTTATATATGAAAGTGGGATGAGTTTCATGATGTTTACAGGTGTATTTGAAGACTCCAACCAAGTCAAACTTGACCATCAAGCCTCAAATTCGAATCCTCTTCAACCCCTTGAAGATTTGATGAAGATTTGGAGATTTACTCAAGTATCTTGGATGGAGATTAATCATGAAAGAGAGATTTGTGAGAGTATTTGTAGAGAAATCACTTAATAGGTGTGAGCACATGGTTGTAACCAAATGAGACATTTATGGATCTAGGAGAGATTTGTGGATCCAAGTTATCTTAAATTTTTGTATAAATAGGAGTGCCTCCTCCATTTCAAAGGGGAGGACTCCTGGAGCATTGTGTCCAACTTATGATGGAATAAGAATCAAGTTTTATTTTCACATCAATTTCCATTCTCTAGTTTAGATTTAGAATTCTTTAGTTTATGTGTTACTTTGTTCTTAAGAGAATTGAGCTCACTCCAAATAGATCATAGTAGCATTTTCTTCTTGTTCTAATACTTTGAATAGGTTTATATGCTTTATTGTTTTTATTAGAAGTATTTGATGATCTTGATTGTTGAGAGGTTATTTGAAACATTACGAGAAGACCTCCTGTAAGGGAGCTAGTGTTTTCATTCCTACAACAACTAAGCCTTTTTAAGTGTATTTAATTTCAATGCATAAGTGTTTACTTGATGATCTTGATTGTTGATAGGTTTTGTGAAACATTACGAGTGGACTTCCTGTAAGGGAGCTAGTGTTTTCTTGCCTACAACAACTAAGTCTTATTTAGTGGAATGAAATAGTTAGGATTTGATTGAATTTTCTTAGATTAGAGTTATATGCCTACTCCTGCATATATTTTGCTGGCATCATCACAAGCTTACGAGCATCCCTGGTTGATCATTAAATGAAAACAATTTAAGCAATTTGAATTGCCCAACATAAACCTAGTTTCATATTCAAAGGATTGCAGATGTCTAGGGGACACCTAGGAGTTCAACAATGTTCTTGCAGTGGGTGTTGATGCGAGGAATGGGAAGTCCTCGCTCAAGAATTTTTGAATCCCACTAAGCTAGGTGAGATAGGAAGGAATGTTACCCTAGGCTTATAGCCTTTTCAAAATCATTAATCAATCCTCAAGAAATATGTTCTTGGGCCTGATGTTATTATCAAAATGTGTGTTTTTCTTAAAAAAAAGGAAAAAATGTTTATGCATAAAGTTTGTAAAAATTTAAATGAATAAATAAATAATACATACAATCTAAAACCAATAACCACAAGTCTCAATTGAGAAGAAACTATATTTTATTAATGATGAATTTTCTAAGTTACAACCAAATTCCTCTTTACAAACCCTTGTGAGGGTAAGGACCAAAATTAGAATTAGAAGTATAGAATGGTATCTAACATCATATAACGACAACTGATGTCTGAAAGAAAAGGACCAAGATTGAAATAAACCATATCAATCCAAGCCACAAGCTCATCAAGTCTTGACTCTGCAAAATAGCCTTAATCATAACTAAAAATGAATTCATAAATTCTAATCAAACTAAACATCCTGTCAATTTAACGTAATGACCTTCTAAATCATGTCAAAAGTCTATATGTGTTGGTCCTTTCTTCTTTGCCACCTTTAGAATAATCTCGCTGCCAACAAGAGGATTTAGCTCTCATGAAACTCAGAAAATGAAAGAATGGATATACAAAATCTCACTTGAAACGTGAGAAAACCTTATCAGAAGTATCTCTCTCTAATTTATCATATCCTCCTTGTCCTTCATTTCTTCCTTTTATTCTCCAAAAGGTGGTTTTCAAGTAGTTCAACTACCTTTATTTACTAAAGTTAAATAACTTTAGTTAATAATAATAGGACAAGTATATTTAAGATAAGGATAAATAATAAACATATATAATAACTAATAGGTGGGGCCCCTTTTGTATGTCTTTATTTGTTATATTTTTCAATCATTCCCTTGTTCCTCCATAATCAAAACCACACATTATGCATGTCTCACCATAAAAATAAATAAATCAACAACTAAAATAATTATGCCTCATAATGATGGACACTTGTACTTCCCCAAAATTTTAAAGCATGATATAAGCATTTTCAATAATAATAATAATAATAATATTAGTTATCTAAAAATATATGTGCCTCAAAGTCAAATTGATGTCACCATAAAACAAAGTTAAAAATCATATTTATTGTGTGATGTTGTCTGTCTCTCTCCACTATTCTCTGACAATGTTTATTTATGTTTGACCAAATTTGCATCAACAGATTTCTTCTCTTCACCCTTTGAAATTTCTAAGTGCATGTCATTAAAGGTGATCATTCTCATGCCACCCTCAATAGCTAAGGCATATGTTTCAGAGGAATCCTAACTGACTGATATGGTAGGACATTGTTTTTTACTTGGTCCTGGCTCAATAGCTAAGGCTTTGTATTTTTTCGGGAGCTGTGGGGAATGCACATGTGAAACTACTAAGGAAACTGGTTGAAATGGTAGTAAAGGAGGTGGAGGAGGGAAAGGTAATGACACAGTTGGCCAATGAGCAATACCACAAGGGGGATTGACTGGTGCATTGTTCCCGCCATCATTGACTAGGGGTTGACCTTCCATTTGAGCTTGGTCGGGGATATCAACAATACTAGGATGAGGTTAAAGGTCATTAGGATTAAACGAGGGTCCAACTTGTGTCTGATGGGGATGAAAATTTGAGTGTCCTGTGAGGTTCAAATAACCAATCTGAACTAACTGATTGAATTCCTCAGAGTTTGCATGCAAGTGTATAGAAAATCTCATCCTCTTGTTTCTGCCTCTCTGCCAAAAGGCATTCGACACTCTACCTTTGTTTCCCCTATTACCTCTATTGCTGGATTAGTTATTGCCTCTACTGAAAATGCTTATCTATATACATCTATTTTCAAATTAGTTCAAATATAAGAAATAATATATAAAACATCTAATACCATTTGTCAACATGACTAAATTTGGCTATGTGAATAACATAACCATGTAACATAAAAAGGGAGATGAATAGGAAAAATGAATCAAGAGAAAACAATATAACTTATGTACACACCAAACTTCTCTGTAAAAAATCTGAAATCTGTTCTTAGAATTTTCACTATGCACATGCCATTTTCCTTTTAAAAATATGAACATGGAAGTGTATGGAAAAATGAGATTTTATGATTGGGAAATATGATTAAAGGAAATATTTTGTAAAAAATGATAACATGACATGAATGCATGATAAACTGTTCAAATTTAAACATTAAAAAAATGTTTGTACATTTTCCTCATAAAATCAATCAGCTTTCAAACTATTCCCATTCATACATACAAGTTGTAAATAATCATCAATTTATGCCCATTATTCATCATATTGTTCATTCTTTCTTTCCAAATTGAAAATCATTCATATGTTATCTTTCAATTACATAGGCACAAAACAAAAATGGAAAATGGAGTTTTATGAATAGGATTGGGAAGTATAGCTTATGTAAAATGATATATATATGATGGGAGATGAGAGTCTATATAACTATTCTTTAAAACATATGATCTCAACCAATTCTCTTTTCTTATGTCATTCATGAGTAAATTAGACTGATATAAACAAAGGTGCCATCACATAAATATGCATGATATAACTCCATATAATATCTTTAAGATTTATATATTCATGCTCATGCCAAACAACATCCATAGATAATGAAGATCAATATTGGCTCATAGGTTACTTATTAACTCTATACCCTTGTACTCCCAAAGTAACATTTTAAATGAGTCAATCATAATGACATTATATCCAAACCAAAGTCTTATGGAGTGTGAGACATATCATTTTCAACATGAAGTGATTGTACTTGCGTATTCATTGGTTCAGATTGTGAACATGACTTAGCCAAAAAGAATAACCAAAATTCTGCCAGTTATAAATTACAGATCTATGATGGATATGAATTCAAACCTAGAGGCCTCAATGCAGAAATGGGTTAGACCCATTTTTATTTAAAAATCATAACTAAAACATAACCTAGTTTAATATAGATAGGTTGAAATTCACACAAAACATGATGTATTGAACCCATGTCCAAAAACCCATATTATTTATTCATCCAACTGAGATGGGTTCTTTTAATTTATCCACAATCACCAAAGAAATCATAACCAACACAAAAGAGTCAAGTTCAAACTATGTTCTTCTTGCATGCAAACCAGAGAAAAAAACCTAAGACTTATCCACTTAAAACAACTTCCGAACAATCATGACCAACATAAAGTGAGAGTATGGATACAAAAAGATATAGCTCAATGAATTCTCAAAAAACAATTACGTTTTCTTTCATTTTCTTCACGAAATGACATAGTAGGGAAAACAAGACATTTTCATGCACATAGTATGCCAACCAGAGCCAAAACTTAATCAACAAAAAGTTTTGAACTCATAATGCTTTGCAAGAGATGTAGGATAAGTTGTGACCTCATACCTTATCAAAACACTCTTTTATACCAATGCAAAGTTCCAATGATGGTTAAAACAACCACCAAGAGCGAGGGTTTCTCAACAACCATAGCTCGAGCTCTCTCAACAACAAGAACAAAATGAAATAAACCTTGAAAACCTTCAAACAAACAAGGTGATGAACGCAGAAATGTGGAGTAAATGCCCACGTTTCATTGTATTCAATGCATGGCCAACTCCATAACTTAATAAAAATTGAATATTGTAGAACACATACCATAACATATGCCACATAAACCAATGTAAACCACTATCATATATGTCAAACAAATCATGAGATCAAACCAAATTCCAAGTAAACGTACAACCCTCAAGTCATATCACTTTTTCAATCATCCCTTGTCACTTCTCACAACTTATCAGATCATAATCCACATGCAAAGATAGAGTCTAATATATGTCAAATAAAACCCCATGAAACAAATTCTAACTCAATTGAGTCTTTTTCCCATAGGATAATCTTTATTTCCATATAGAGCCAACATATTTTGACATAATTAATCATGACTTTGATAGTAAGGTGACTTAGATATGCATGAAAGAACCACATAATATATATACAAAATTAAACTTGGCTTTGTTATAACCAATTTTATGATTCAATTTCATGAGTAAATGATTCTAACCCTTTCTGTATTTGTGACCATGTATATCATAGATCCATAGTTTTCTTTTGATAAGTGCTATGTCATCAAAGTGAAAATGGTAAGCAACCATCACTGCATAAAAATGAAATGCATCATCATGCCAAGACCCCTCATGGATTTGGAACTTTTATCATCACATATATTAAAGAAAATGTGTATAAATACTGAGAGAAATTATTGAAAATTAATGTCTTTGAGTTTTATTTTTAAAAGGGGCCCCACCTACTAATTATATATATCATATTCTAAATATAGGTCTCACAATCCTTTGCAGAATCTTATAACAAGTAACAATATTTTGAGTCAACAATGTTGATTTTTCTGCAGATTCAACCCTTTATATGCTGTGATACGACGGTTGGATCAAAATAAAATCACTTTATCTACTAAAAGAAAAACTGAGTAATCAACTAAACATGCAACGAAAGCATAAACAAGGAAATGGAATCAAGCACATATAAACACCAATATTTTTGGGTATAAACCCCTGGAAAAACCCCGGAGGGAAAACCAATATTTTAACTAAAGTAAAATCAAGACTAGAATATTCTTGACGACTTCCACATGCTAGACACATGCCAATGCAAAAGTACATGTTCGATGCTACCACTAACATCAACACTCCTTGATCTGGGATCTTTTCATCGATGCGTCTTATTAAAGAATTGTATTAAATGAGCATAAATTGAAGTGCACCATAAAGAAGGAATAACTCAATAATGAAGAGACATTTGCATTAGATCTGAACATAAAAACTTGATAACAGAGTTCGTCCCTGGTGGACTACGTCTCTGGTTCATGCTCTCAAATGGGTAGGCCTTTTTATTAACTCAACAAAATAATTTGGCAAAATACATAAGTATACCACATTCTGGAGTTAAGCTACAAAATATTTGCTCAGATCAGAAAAAAAACAACACCACTGAATTCGTGGCATCGAATTACCCAAAAATGACTATTTTCACGCCTCGATCCAAGTCTGGCACTTTGAGGCCCTTTAGAAAATTTGTCTCAGTTTCTGTGCCTGCACCTGGAATTAAATTCATGGGGAATTTCTCATTTTCCATGTCGTCCGTACGGTCTCACGCCCCCTGGTCTGACCCTTGAAATCTGGAAAACTCAGTCCTTAAGTAATTTCGGTGGGCAGATATACCAACATAGTCATTTGGCTTGTTGATTGGCAGATATATTTAAAGCGCTTTGGTTAGAGGAGGTTCGGGGGTCAAGCCCGAAGACCTCCATTTTAATACAAGGCATGTATATTTATGTGTTGTTCGTGGGGATTGATACAAACTTTGAAGTATGGTTTGGCTGCGGTGGATTCTGCCAAATCTGGCAGTGGATTGTATTATCAATTTAGCAGACTGGGGGTTGGCACCATCCAACCCCTTTAACCCTTTTAGATTTTGGTTGTTGGGCGTCCTTGGGCATTTGTCCATTGCCACATGGCAGGCCATGACTGGGCCACATGGCAGCCTTTCATTGGCCCACGTCACCACATTGAATAGACAACCACGTCACCTCTTCCATGTCATCCTACCACGTCACCTGTTGGGTGGTTGTATGGACTGCCACATGGCACCTTCCCATTGGTCCATGGATTTGACTAAAAAAGTCCAAAAATGAGTGACACGTGGCCACGTCACCATGCTGACATCAACATGGTACATGTAACCCTCTCTGTGTGCCACTTACATTGTACGAATGATGACATCATCTATACTGATGATGACGTTAGTCGTACAAATTCTGAGTTATCCTTAGCCTTCTTTGGATCCTTTTTGGATCACGCCTTCCCATTGAGATATTTTTGGACCACCAAAAGATTTCATCAATCAACAGATAAGTGAGGGAAGAGTTCCTCCTCAATCCACTTTGCCTTGCTTGGATGTGTGCCCTTTAAGCCCACTTGAAGATAATCAACATCACCCCTGCGTGAAGTCCTCGTACTTTTGCCTAGGATGATATCTTCCTTCAACTCGTCCAAGTACTCAGGAGCAAACTCATCAACTGAAGGTATTGAAACTTCCTCAACTTGATCCATGATCATGGGAGGCTCAAAAAGTTTCAAGTTTTCTACATTTACAACTAAGTAAATCTGCATATAAGGTGGAAGATCTAGATGAAAAGCATTGGTACCGCTTTTCTCCAAAATAGTGAAGGGTCCATATCGGATGGTCTTGAGTTTCTTTCCTTCACCCTTCAATCTCTCCTTGCTGATGTGAAGCCATACCTGGTCTCCAACCTGGAACTGATGATCAACCCTGTGTTTGTCATGTTGAGATTTATAATGTGCTTGAATTTTCTCCATCTGTTCCCTGACTTCTTGGTGTACCTGCTAGATCCTATGAATGAACTTGTGGGCTCTGTATTCACTTATTTCTTCATTTGAATCAGCATATCTCCCATACATCAAGTCCAAAGGGACCTTAGGAAAATACCCAAAACATGTCTCGAAAGGTGAACACTGAATGGAGGAATGTAAGGCTCGATTGTAAGCATGATGTACATAGAGTATCTGTTCATCCCATAACTTGGGATGCTTGTTGTAGTAGCCTCGAAGAAAAAGTACCACTGTTCGGTTAATAACCTATGCCTGTCCATTGTTCTGTGGATGGAAATAAATGCTCCTCTTCAACTTGGTGTCCATCATTCTCCATAAACTTGTCCAAAAATCCCCAAGGAATCGAGTATCTCAATCTGAGATAATGGATGTGGGTAACCCAAAGTGAACCCAAACATACTGAAAGAAGATATTAGCAGTGTACTCAACAATGATTTGCTTTTTACATGGCATGAATATACACATCGTGTTGAACCTATCCACTACAACATACAAATAGTCATGACCCCTTTTTGACATTGGTAAACCCCCTACAAAATCCATGGAGATACTTTCCCATGGATGGGATGGAATAGGAAGTGGTGAGTATAGCCCCAATTTTCTATTAGTGGGCTTATAAGTAGAACACATCACACACCCCTTTACATATTTAGTTACAATTTCTTTCATTTGAGGCCAGTAACAAAATCTCTGCAGATGAGCAATAGTTTTTCCTTCCCCAAAATGCCCAGACACAAGAGAAGTGTGAGCTTCTCGTATTACATGGTCTCGTTCACTTGTAGGAATACATAAATTTCCAAGATGGTAGAGTAGTTTTCCTTGAAGACAATAGTTCTCTACCTGTGCACCATGGGTTAGCTTCTCAAATACTTCCTTAAAATCTTCATCAACGACATATTGTTCCACATAGCTATCATGAGATAAAGAAGCATTCTTCAAAATAATATAAGCATCAATAGGATGTCTAGAAAGCATATCAACTACCTTGTTACTCGTACCCTTTTTGTATTTGATTACCAAATGAAATTGTTGAAGAAAACCCATCCACCTGTAATGTCGAGATTGTTGCAGCTTGGTTTGTGCTTGAAGATATTGTAAAGGTTGATGATCTGTATGTATGATTGTTTCCTTCCCTAACAAGTAGTGCTTCCATTTCTTTACACTTTGAACGAATGCATACAACTCTTTATCATAGGTAGGATAGTTAACAAAAACTTGGTTAAAAGTTTCAGAGTGGTAACAGATAGGATTATGATATTGCATCAATACTGCACCCATGGCATATCCGTTGGCATCTGTCTCGATATCGAAAGGCCGTTGAAGATTCGACAATGCTAATACTGTGCGGTACTGATATTTTCCTTCAAAGTGTTGAAAGATTTTTGTTGCTTTCCTCCCCACTGAAAAGTGTTATTCACACTAGTTAAGGCATGCAAAGGAGTTGCAATAAAAGAGAAGTTTGAAATGAATCTCCTCCAGTATTGTACTGCACCTAAGAACCTTCGTACTTCGGTTACACTTTTGGGCTCAGGCCAATTTACAATTACATCAATCTTGGAATGATCAATTCAAAATTTTCCTCCTCCTACAATATGACCTAAGTACACAAGTGCAGTCTTACCAAATTCACATTTGGACAATTTTACATACAATTTTTCCCTTTTAAAAGTATCCAATACGTGCTTTACATGCCTTACAAGTTCATCCCAAGTCCCACTAAATACAAGAATGTCGTCTAAGTATACAATCACAAAATCATCTAGAAATGGTCTGAATACATCACTCATCACACACATGAAGGTTGTCAAATAATTACAAAGTCCAAATGGCATAACTAACCACTCAAACAATCCATGTTTGGTTTTAAAGGCAGTTTTCCATGCATCCCATTCTACAACCCTGATATGATGGTATCCAATGCACAAATCCAACTTAGTGAAATAAACAACATTCTTTAATTGATCAAGTAAATCATCTATACAAGGAAGAGCGTATCGATTTTTCACCGTGATTTTATTTAAGGCCCCGTAATTGACACACATTTACCATGTGCCATCCTTCTTTGGAACCATCACGACTGGAGAACCACAAGGAGATGAGCTGGGCCTGATGACCCCTTGATCCAATAAGCCTTGTACCTGCTTTTTGATCTTTTTCATCTCTACAACTGACATCCTATACATGCCCACATTAGGAAGAGGATAATCCTGCTAAAGTTGTATTTCATGTTGGATTTCCCTCTTAAGAGGTAATTCATCTGGTCCCTAGAAAATATCATCATACTTAGAAACAATATCAATTAATTCTTTCTTATGAGAAGGATCACATCCTTGGAAGGCGTCGGATGTTCTGACATCCTTTTCCCTTGCGACCATGAGTACATATCTTATATTAGTGTTTATGAGTCTCTTCATTTGTCCTGCACTAACAAGTGTGGCGTTTACCCTCATGCTGTGGGCTCCAACAATATATTCCACTCCCCCTTTGGTAAGGTGATATTTGTTTTCATGACGAAAGAAGATTGCTTTTTTATCATAAAGATAAGGAATCCCTAGCACCATGCCACATATATCAAGTGATACAACATCCAAATCCACTTGAATCATCAATCAACTTTGAAGCAATAGAAAATATGACCCTACATTGCTTGGTGACATTAAGTTTTGATTTATCACATAACCAACCAAGAGGATAAGGCTTTGGATGTGGTTTAGTTTCAAGACCCATCTTTTTGACAAGTGCTTCAGATATAAAGCTTACTTGGGAACCCGAATCAAATAATGTATCTATCTTAGTGTGCTTAGATACAACTCTTATATGAAATAATTCATTTCTCTTTCTTTCATCATCATGACATTCATTATTGGAATTTGAACTAGCATGAAGAGAATCTTTACCTTGTACTCCAACCGCTGTGATATTTCCTTTGTCTTCTAAATCCGAACCAAGATCTTGTTTCACTGTAGAAATGGTCTTTGTCTTCCCCTTTCCACCGAACTATTTCGGTCTCTTCTCTGGATGTAGTTTCCAACAATGTTCATCATTGTGACCATTCTTCTTGTAATGAGGGAAAGATGGTTTTCCTTCTTCCATCTTTACGGTTGCGGTCTTTTTGTCCTTCCGTTTAAACTTCTTAAACTACTTATGTGGGAGATTGGAAGGCTTCTTTGTGGGATCTTCTTGAACATGATTTCCCCTGTTCTCAAGGTGAGTGGCTTGCACACAAACTTCGTCAATACTGGTGGGGTTAAACAATAGTAAAGTATGATGAATATAACTGTGAAGTGAGCCAATATACTTCATTAAAGTTTCATAAGAATCCAAAGGAATGTTTAATGCAAGAGATTTCTTCCTAAATTCTTCTGTGAAACTTTGTACAATTTGACCTTTACTTTGTCTTAAAGTTTGTCATTCCATCATTGCTTTATGTAAATAACCCAATGGATAAAATTGCTTCCTTATCACTGATTTAAATTCCGACCATGAGGAAAGAATATTACCACACTTACTCATTTCCTGAAGTTTTCTCTCCCACCATACGAGAGCGGTGTCTTCCAACCGAAGAGAGGCCAATTGCACTTTAACTTCCTCTTCATCAATCTGTTGAAAACAACAATATACTTCAACCCGTTGGATCCAATTATCTAGCTTTTCAAGATTAACATCAAATTTTACATCAAGCTTTAACAATGGTTTCTTAAAAGAAGTTTTATGGCTAGAATGATGAGAATGATGAGAATACTCAAAGGAAAAAGAGCTAGAACTTGATGGTTGAATATGGAGGCTCAAGAGGGTCTCCTCTGGTCCCTTGATTCACTGAAGCATTATCATCCGATTGTGCTTCCTTTTTCTTCCCTTTCTTATTCATCCTCTTCTCGTAGTCTCCATACATTCGCTCAACCATTTCTGACATGCAATAAAAGACCATATGGAAGTTTTTCTCCTATTCATCACACTTGTCCTCTTCGGCCATTTTTTTCCTTCGGGATGCACGACCAACTTCGGGATTGAAAGTCTTAATATTTCCTTCACTTTGCTTATACTTGTCTCTGGTAAGCATTCAAACTCAACAATTCAAGTCAAATATGATTGCTCTGATACCAACATGATCCAGGATCTTTTCATCGATGTGACTTATTAAAGAATTGTATTAAATGAGCATAAATTGAAGTGCACCATAAAGAAGGAATAAATCAATAATGAAGAGACATATGCATCAGATCTGAAAATAAAAACTTGATAACGGAGTTCGTCCCTGGTGAACTACGTCTCCGGGTCCAGCTCTCAAATGGGTAGGCCTTTTTATTAACTCAACAAAACAATTTGGAAAAATACATAAGTATACCACATTATGGAGTTAAGCTATAGAAGCTTTGCTCAGATCAGAAAACAAACAACACCACTGAATTCATGGCTTCGAATTATGCAAAAATGACTGTCTCCACACCTCGATCTGAGTCTGACACTTTCAGTCCCTTGAGAAAATTTATCTCGATTTCTGTGCATGCACCTGCAATTAAATTCATGGGGAGTTTATCATTTTTCGTGCCGTCCATACGGTCTCTCACCCCCAGGTCTGACCCCCGAACTCTGGAAAACTCAGTTATTAAGTAATTTCGACGGGTGTATATACCAAAAGAGTCGTTTGTCTTGTTGGTTGGCGGATATATTTAAAGCGCTTTGGTTAGAGGAGGTTCCAGGGTCAAGCCTGCAAACCTCCATTTTAATACAAGGCATGTATATTTATGTGTTGTTCGTTGGGCTTGCTGCAAACTTTGGAGTATGGTTTGGCTGTGGAAGATCCTGCCAGATCTGGCGACGGTTTGTATTATGAATTTAGTGGACTGGGGGTTGGCGCCAGCCAACCCCTTTACCCCTTTTAAATTTCAGTTCTTGGGTGTCCTTGGGAATTTGCCTGCTGCCACGTGGTAGGCTTTCATTGGACCACATCACCACATTGCACAGAAAACCGCGTCACCTCTGCCATGTCAGCCTACCACGTCAGCCTTCCATGTCACCTATTGGGTGGCTGTACGGACTACCACATGGGACCTTCCCATTGGTCCATGAATTTGACTGGAAAAGTCCAAAAATGAGCGACACGTGGTAGCCTCTGATGCTGCCACGTCAACATGACACATGTTTCCCTTTGCGTGTTCCATGTACACTGTACGAATGATGACATCAACAGTATGGATGATGATTCAACCCCATTGACTGGGCTGGTTTGACCAAAACTTTGACCGAAAATATATTTTGTAATATCCCTAGGTCGAACCCAATTGTAATGTAAATGCAAATGTACTTAAGCTGGTGAGCTGTTTGATATCATTTTTGTATGCACCTTTCATGGCATAGTGTGCGTATGTATTGCGCAGTAAAATGAGGAAGTGTGCACATTCTAGGATACCGGGCGCATCAACTTAAGTGGCGTGATTTTGAGGCCAAGGAGCCCTTGTGTATATGTTGTGTTTTATAGGTTGGTGAGCTAGTTTTGTGATTATTAGGCCGGAGAGCCTATATGTTAAAGGCCAGTGCCCTAATTTTGTATATGTCTCAGCATTAATATAAAATACATCATTGCGCATAGACCGACCTCGATAGAAGAGTATGGGGGACTAAACTCCACTAATTAGGGAAAGGGTGGTGGCTAAAAGTTAAGGAAAAGGGGCTAATCCATGGAGCTTAAGCCAAAAATGAGTATTATATTAATATTTCTTAAAGTATAAAGTATGGATAATTATTTTATCCTAAGTTCTAAAGATGGGGACAAGTGGGCCAAAGTAGCTCCCAACATGACAAGTGTCAAGTTGGGGACATGCATACATATTGTTTGGACTTAGTTCATTTCTCGAGCATTATTTCCATCATTCCTCCCATCATTCAGTCATCCAGTCAATCATCCATGAGCATTCACACACTCATTGAACTATTTTTCGTACCTTCATGTCACTGTACTTGAACCTGTATCCATAGCCATACTTGTTTGTGTAGTTGGTTAGCTTGGGAGTTGGATTGAAGAAGCGGGTTGTCAGGACCATGGGATATTGAAGAGGCGGGTTGTCAGGCCTATGAGAAATTCCTCTCTGGGTGAGAGAATTGCTGGGAATTGATTTCCTGAAGGTGCTAAACTGCAGCTATAGGGCTCTAAGACTTCCTGTCCGGCCTGTTGCTGAAGCCCGGAAAGGAAGTGGGGTAGCTGAAGGACTGTTGAGCAGAGAAGGGGCACACTTCCTAGGGTGGGAAAAGCATGTGGGGAATGAGGGACTGTAGGCTGTTAGTTTGAGTGGGCACCTGTGACAAAGACTTTCATGTTGTCTATGAGCCATTAGCCTGGTTAGGAATCCCTTTACTTGGGTGGATTTTAGTCCCAGCTCGGGGGTGACCCACTGCTGAGAGTGATGAACAGTTTGGTCTAAGGCTGGGAGGTTCGTGGAAGGTTTACACACAATTAGTGATATTCTTACCAAGATAAGTGTCAAATGTGTGATAAATTTACATGCTGCATTATTATTTATGTGTTTATTTTTGTGGGTTTATCCTATGTGTGGTTATAACTATCTTTATAGTTATGGGTATTTCTTGTATATGCTGCATATATGTGTTTATTGTTATTTTAGTATGAATCCATGCAATTACATAATGTCTTTGTTTGTTTACGTTATATATATACATTTCCACAATAGTTCTGTGTGTATATGTTTTAATTGCATGCAGTTTGGAAAAATTTATGTGGCATAGCTCAGTTGGATGTTGGGTATGTTACAGTATATTCCGTAGAGAGAACAAAATCGTTCTCTCTTGTAGCATGCCTCGACGTGGGTGGTTGGGGATGTTACAATATGGTATC
Source organism: Picea mariana (assembly GCA_032191745.1). Classification (NCBI taxonomy): domain Eukaryota; kingdom Viridiplantae; phylum Streptophyta; class Pinopsida; order Pinales; family Pinaceae; genus Picea; species Picea mariana. Next base: position 172,120 of record JASDQU010101560.1, on the reverse strand, counting down.
AGAGCTTTAGTTTTCAACACTGAGCCTGGATGGGCCGAGCAAGTTGAGTTGAAGTGAAATTTCACAGAGGATTTATTTCGAAGTGACCAAATTTCGAGTTGCAGAGCGTCCATGGAAAAAAGTAACAACAATTGTGCGGAATTGGGAAAAAAAATCCCCAATTTCTGTTGTTAAATTCATGGGAAAATTGAGAAATTTGGCCATGTGGTGAGACATTCTTGATTTAATATTTGTTCTAGCAAATTCAGACCTAGAATTGGTCAAATTTGAAGTTACAGTGAAGCCATGACAGATGGAGCGAGATTAGTAATTAAAATTCTCAATTCGTGAATTGAGTTTGGGTAAAATTCGTTCCAGAAATGTCAAACCACAATGATTTGTTGTTGTAGAGGTTGAACTGGTGTTGTCGAGGTGAAATTGAACAAATTTCATAGTTGTAGAATGTCTATGGTAAATTGGGAAAAAGTTAAGCAAAAGCCCCAATTTCTGCAGCGGAATTCACAAGGAATCGATGCACATAAAAATGAGTGTTCATAGGTGGGCGCACTAAAAATGCATGATGCACAGAGAAAATCTTGTGATATGTAAAATTTGGTGCTGCGCGGAAAAATATTGGCGTGCTGGTGCGCGCGCTAAATTTTGGTGCTGTGTGGAAAAATGTTGGTGTGCGGGTGTGCGCACTAAATTTTGGCGCCACGCGAAAAAATGTTGGTGTGCAGGTGCACGCACTAAATTTTTGTGCTGCGCGGAAACACATTGGTGTGCGGGTGCACGCGCTAAATTTAGCATTGTGTGGTGTGCATACACATAATAAGGTGCACACAGTGTGCACACACATAATATGGCACGCGTGGTGTGCGAAGTATTGGAAGAGCACAAAGGAGTTTGGTTGGTGCGCGCGCAATGTGGGTATATGTTTTCGCGCGAGAGTTTAGTTATTGGTGCACGCAGAGTATTGGTGCACAGTGGGGGCGTACTAAACTTTGGCATGGTGCAGAGCATAGAGTGAAATGCATGCGGAATATCAGTGCACAATACAAAAATTGTGCGCAACAGGTAATAGTGCAAGAACCAAAACTATGCTTAGTGGATTTTGGCGCACGACACAAAAGTAGTGTGCACTAGTTATTGGTGCGACAGAGAAGTGATGCACAGTGGTTATAGGTGCGCAGAGCACGATTTACCTTGTGGTGTTGCTTCATATGCTAAATATATGTGTACAGGTTGAAATTTATGCGCGCGAAATCATTTGAAGGGTGAACAACAACAAAAAACCAACGATTTTCTGTGACATTTTATACTATTTGAAAGTCATCTTTTTGCAACGTGTTTTTGAGGCCTTTAAGTGTGTTTTTAGGTACTCAAAAACCATGAGAATAGAGTGTACCAAGGTACACATTGTCTATTCAACTCAAATAAAATAGCTCGGAGAGATCTTTCTAATGGTGTAAACCATTCATCAAACGGAGATTTTATGAGAAAGTTACAACACAAATAGTGGGGGATAAATTTTAAGACCCAACTAACTTCAAAGAGCCATAAATTTCTTCTCCGAAATCAGATTGAGGTGCATGTGTAGTCAATGGAAAGCTATTGAACATTCCCAAATCTGAATTAAATTTCCGGGCATGTTAAAAATGTTTAAGATGGCAAAGAATGTACCTGTAACATTCCATACCAAAAACACGAATTGGCCTAGAACTTCAGTAGGTTGTAACTAGCAGCCCGAAACCCAGAAAAAGGTGAAACTCGAACAGAGTGTCCATAATATGTATATGAAGAAACCCAATTGAGATCCTATGAAAAATCCAATGGATTAGGTGCAAAAATGCATAATTACAGCGCATAGTTGCACCAAGTTGAAGTGTGAACAGAAAAATTAATGGGCAAATTTCAAATAACCATAACTTTCTGCTCAAGGCTCAAAATTGAGCATGGGAGAAGGCGTTGGAAAGGTGTTGGACAGTAGAATATAATGATTTCACCTAGAAAATCGATTTGGGCATTCAAGTTTCTAGGAAATCAGAATAAATAATTTTGATATAATATTGATCCAAAATGGTTCATATTTCCATGAAATTGTTGAAACAGTTAGCCTGACAAAGTTTTGTTGATTGCACATTTTGCAGAGTAAAAAAAAAATAGATCATATCAGGATCAACATAGAATCCAAAGTAATGGAAGAGGCATAGGGGACTTACAGCTAGGAATATGAGATCAGAGGGATGGATGTCCATTTGGGCATTGAAGAAACAAACTCCAATGGACATGGAAAATGAAGGGATGAAAACATGAATATGGTAGAGACCATTAACATTTTACAGAAGGATGTCCAAATCCATAAAGTTGATAATGAAAGTCTTATGAGAGCCAAGGATCATCAAGAGGACTCCAACATGAATTTAATGCAGAGATTGAACACAATAGAAAAGAAATTGGATAAGGAGAGTGGCTCAAGCAAATCAGGAAGTCACAGGTCCCCTGATGAGAAAAGAAGAACCAAAAGTGTTAGCAGAAAGCACCATCACTGTCTGAGGCATTCCCATAATAGGGCACACAACAATGCAAGTCCATCCCCTGTCGGGAATCATAAGAGGTATGGGGTGGATGAGCTACGAGGAGAAATGAACAAAATCAAACCTCCTACATTTGATGGTGAGCACAAGAAGGATGAAGATGCAGAGACATGGCTGCTGAGGATGAGAAAGTATTTTGAATTGCATAATTATTCATCTCATGCAGAAGGTGGAATTTCCATCTATCAACTCAAGGGAAAATAATCCATGTGGTTGGATTAGCTTGTGCAGGTGCAACACATTAAAGAGAAAAGTGTTACTTGGAGGGAATTCAAGAAGTATTTTGAGAAGAAATACTTGACTAAGAGATACTATGACAAGAAAATGAAAGAGTTCTTTGAAGTCAAGCTTGGGAGTATGACCATAGATGAATATGATATAAGGTTTTTAGAACTGGTGAAGTATGTCTCTTTCATCAAGGATGAGACGGTTAAGATTCAGAGGTATTTGAGTGGATTGCCATCATTCATCAGTGAAAAAATACAATATGATGATCCCAAGACATTGGAGGAGACCATAAGGCAAGCTAAATGCCTATATGATCAGCAAAAATCAAGGCCAACTTTCCAAAAATCTTGGGAAGGCAAAAAGAAATTCAAGATGGATCAAAGGAAGAAGGGATCTAAGTCGCCATTCTTCAGAAATAACTCTCTGGGAAAACCAACTTCTAGAGAACCCAGAACGATTGAGACAGGGGGTCAAAGGCCAAGGAAACCACCTATTCAATGTTGGGGTTGTAAAGGATATCATATGTTCATAGATTGTCCTCACAGAGGTGAAAAAGTGAGAACTGTTCACAATGTATAGCAAGCGGAAACAATGGAGGACATGTGCAGAAATGTACCAAGGATATATGTAGCCCTAGACAACAAGCAAGCAGAGTATCAATCACATATGATTGAAGTGGAAGGTATGATCAACAACCAAACCATTTCTATTTTAATTGATTCAGGAGCTAGTCATAGTTATATAGATCCTAAGATGGTGGAAAGTTTGCATTTTCCAAGAAGCAATCATGGAAAATCTTGGTTGGTGCAACTGGCTACCGGAGCCAAAAGAAAATTTAATGAGATGTTTGAGTCATGTCTTATAGACATGAATGGAATGAACACCAAGGCATATTTGAACATATTTCCTTTAGGTTCCTATGACTGTCTAATTGGGATGGATTGGTTGGACCAACATCATACTATCCTAGACTGTCATAACAAGACATTTACTTGCTTGGATGAGGAAGGGAGCCTAAGAAGAGTGTAGGGAATTCCTAGGGAAGTAACCATCAGAGAAATTTCAGCATTCCAACTGAAGAAATGTTATAGAAAAGGGTGTCAAATATTTGCAACTCATATGGAAGAGACACCTAAAGATAAGGTGCAGAATTTGGAAGATTATGCAGTCCTAAAAGAGTTTGAAGATGTGTTCAAGGAGGTACCAGGACTACCCCCAAAGAGAGATATTGATTTCTCTATAAATTTAATGCCTGGAGCAACTCCAATGTCAAAGACTCCTTACAAAATGAGTACACTAGAGCTGAAGGAGTTGCAAATGTAGCTTGAAGAACTTCTGAAGAAGGGGTATATACGCCCAAGTGTGTCACCTTGGGGTGCCCCAATCTTGTTCGTGAAGAAGAAAGATGAGACATTAAGATTGTGTATTGATTCGAGATAGACGAATAAAGTGATTGTAAAGAACAAGTATCCTCTGCCAATGATTGGCAATCTCTTTGATCAATTGAAGGATGCAAAGATATTTTCAAAGATATATCTCAGGTCAGGATACCATCAGGTAAGGATTAAAGAGGAAGATATCAACAAGACCATCTTCAGGACAAGGTATGGTCATTATGAGTTCACAATGGTGCCATTTGGGTTGTCAAATGCACCAACTGTTTTCATGTGCTTAATGAATGGTGTTTTCCGAGAATATTTAGACAAGTTTGTCATTGTCTTTCTAGATGAAATTCTTATATATTCTAAGTCAGAAGAAGAGCATGAGAATCATTTGAGAATGGTGTTGCAAGTATTAAAGGAGCATCAGTTGTATGCCAAGTTGAGCAAGTGCTCATTTTATCAGAAGCAAATTCATTATTTGGGACATATCATTTCAGAGGATGGGATAACAGTGGATCCTGAGAAGATAGAAGACATTAGAGAATGGTCAGCGCCAAAGAATGTGACAGAGGTCAGATCATTCATGGGCTTTGCAGGTTACTATAGGAGATTTATTGAAGGATTATCAAATATTGCACACCCAATCACTTCCTTACAAAATAAGGGTGTGAAGTTTTAGTGGAAATTGGATTGTGAAAATAGTTTCCAACACTTGAAACAATTATTAACAAATGCTCCAATACTAAGGATCGCAGACCCAAATGAAGACTTCATTGTATGCACAGATGCATGTACAGAAGGAGTTGGTGGAGTCCTCAGTCAAAATGGGTTCGTTATATGTTATGAATGAAGGAAGTTGAAGGAGAATGAAAGACACTATGCCACTCATGATTTGGAGTTGGCAGCCATAGTGCATGCCTTGAGAAAATGGAGACACTACCTCATGGGGAAAAAGTTTGAGCTAAGAGCAGACCATAATGGTCTAAAATATTTATTTGATCAACCAACTCTAAATGCTAGGAAAAACAGATGGTTAGAATTTCTAAGTGAATATGACTTTGATATAAAGCACATCAAGGGGAAAGAGAACAAAGTGGTTGATGCACTCAACAGAAGAGTGCATGAATTGCATGCTACAACCATTAGCATGTACCAATCAGATTTGAAAGACATAATTTTGGAGTTTGCCAAATCAGATTTGTAATACAAGGAATTAGTGGCAAAATTACAACAAGGTAATTTGCAACAGAAAATTGAAGAATATAAGCTAGATAATGATGAAATTCTCATGTACAGGGGAAGAATTTATGTACCAAATTATAAGGAATTGAAAAATATGATATTGAGAGAAATGCATAATGTACCTTATGCTGGACACCCAGGTTATCAGAAAACTATTGCAGTTGTCAAGAGCCAATATTATTTGCCGGGCATGAAGAGGTTGCTGATTTTATTGCCAAATGATTGGAATATCAAAAGGTAAAGGCTGAGCATAGACATGCAGCTGGTTTGCTACATCCATTACCCATTCCTGAGTGGAAATGAGAAGTTGTAACAATGGATTTCATCATAAACTTCCCAAAACAAACAAGCAACATGATTCTATTATGGTAGTGGTGGATAAGCTTACTAAAGCTACCCATTTTATTCCAGTTAAGCTCACTCACAAGGCAGCCAACATTGTTGATGTTTATATGAGAGAAATTGCTCAATTACATGGCATACCCAAGACAATTGTGTTTGACAGAGATCCACAATTTACCTCAAAATTTTGGAAAGGATTATTTAATGGATTTGGAACAAATTTGAATTTTAGTACAACTTATCATCCAGAATCAGATGGACAAATAGAGAGGGTGAATCAAGTGATTGAATATATGTTGAGGATGTATGTGATGGATAAAACATCAAAATGGGAAGACTACCCACACTTGGTAGAGTTTGCTTATAACAATGGGTACCGAACATCTCTAAAGATGAGCCCATTTGAGGTACTTTATGGCAGAAAGTGCAACACACCAGTAAAATTGGATAACCCAACAAATAGAGCAGTGGTTGGGCCATATTTTCTCAGGGAAATGGAGGAGCAAATGATAAAAATAAAGAAAAAATTAAAGGCTTCCCAAGACAGGCAGAAAAGCTATGTTGATAAGGGCAGAACTGACAGGGAATTTAAAGTGGGAGACCATGTATTCTTGAAAGTTAAGGCCAACAAAAGTTCCCTGAAGTTGGGAAATTGTTCAAAGTTGGCAGCTCGCTATTGTGGGCCATCTGAAATCCTAGAGAGGATTTTTCCAATAGATTATATGATTGCATTGCCTGCATCTATGTATGTTCATAATGTATTCCATGTATCATTGTTCAAGAAATATATACCTGATGCTAATCATGTTATTGATTGGAATGTGATTCAAGTGGAGCAAGAAGGTGCTTTCCAAGTGCATCYGGTACGCATTCTGGACCAGAAAATGAAACAACTCCAGAATCAAGCCATAGGGCTTGTAAAGGTCCAATGGACCTGGTACAGTCCTGAGGACGCTACTTGGGAGCATGAGGATGCAATGCRGGCAGAATACCCACATCTTTTTGAGGATTTTTGAAATTTTGTTGTGTATGAGTACATAATGCACCGAGGACAATGCATAAATAAGGGGAAGGGATTGTAATATCCCTAGGCCGAACCCAATTGTAATGTAAATGCAAATGTACTTAAGTTGGTGAGCTGTTTGATATCATTTTTGTATACACCTTTCATGGCATAGTGCGCGCATGTACTGCGTAGTAAAATAAGGAAGTGTGCACATTCCAGGATACCACGCACAACAACTTAAGTTCTCGCGATTTTGACACCAGGGATCCCTTGTGTATATGCTGTGTTTTATAGGCTGGTGAGCCAGTTTTGTGATTATTAGGCTGAAGAGCCTAGATGTTAAAGGCCAGTGCGCCTACTTTTGTATATGTCTCAGCATTAATATAAAATACATCGCTACGCATAGACCAACCACTATAAAAGAGTATGGGGGACTAAACTCCACTAATTAGGGAAAGGGTAGGGGCTAAAAGTTAAGGAAAAGGGGATAATCCAGGGAGCTTAAGCTAAAAAGGAATATTATATTAATATTTCTTAAAGTATAAAGTATGGATAATTATTTTATCCTAAGTTCTAAAGACAGGGACAAGTCAGCCAAAGTAGCTCCCAACATGAAAAGTGTCAAGTTGGGGACATGCGAACATATTTTTTGGACTTAGTTCATTTCCTGGGAATTCTTTCCATCATTCCTCCCATCATTCAGTCATCCAGTCAATCATCCATGAGCATTCACACACTCATTGAACTATTTTTCGTACCATCATGTCACTGTACCTGAACCTGTATCCATAGCCACGCTTGTTTGTGTTGGTTATCTTGGGAGCTGGACCGAAGAAGCGGGTTGTCAGGCCCGTGGGATATTGAAGAGGCGGGTTGTTAGGCCCGTGAAAAATTCCTCTCTGGGTGAGAGAATTGCTGGGAATTGATTTCCTGAAGGTGCTAAACTGTAGCTACAGGGATCTGAGACTTCATGTCCGACCTGTTGCTGAAGCCTGGAAAGGAAGTGGGGTAGCTGAAGGACTGTTGAGCAGAGAAGGGGCACACTTCCTAGGGTGGGATAGGCATGTGGGGAATGAGGGACTGTAGGTTGTTAGTTTGAGTGGGCACCTGTGACATAGTCTTTCCTGTTGTCTATGAGCCGTGAGCCTGGTTAGAAATCCCTTTACTCGGGTGGAGTTTAGTCCTAGATCGGGGGTGACCCACTGCTGAGAGTGATGGACAATGTGGTCTAAGGCTGGAAGGTTCGTGGAAGGTCTGCACACACTTGGTGATATTATTACCAATATAAGTGTCAACCGTGTGATAAATTTACATGCTGCATTATTATTTACGTGTTTATTTTTGTGGGTTTATCCTATGTGTGGTTATAATTGTCTTTATAGTTATGGGTATTTCCTGTATATGTTGCATCTATGTGTTTACTATTATTTCAGTATGAATCCGTGCAATTACAAAATGCATTTTTATGTTTACGTTTTATATATCAAGTTTCGCAATAGTTCTGTGTGTATATGTTTTAATTGCATGTAGTTCGGAATTTTTTATGTGGCATAGCTCAGTTGGATGTTGAGTATGTTACAATATGTTCTGTAGAGAGAAAAAAATCGTTCTCTCGTGTAGCATGCCTCGATGTGATGTTACATCTATTTATTTGTCACTCCGTTTAATGAGTTGTTTACATCGTTGGAAATCTTGCGATGCGCTCTTCGCGATGATGCAAATTTCACTGATCTTTGAAGACTTTGATTTTTTTCCCCTTTCTCTATCTATTGAGGCCATTCTGAGCTTCTTGAGTTGCTTCTGCGAATTCTGAGTTATCCTTAGTCTTCTTCAGATCCTTTTTGGATCACTCACTCTTAGCGAGGAAGGTACTTCTCCCACGTGGAATTGGCTCAATCTTCACTACCAAATCTTCTACCATGCCTTCTCTCCAATACACTTGATTGGTTGCTCCCTATGACATAGAAGATATCCCTTCCATGATGGTCTGACATGTCTCTGAAGACTCTCTGCCTCTGAACATGCTCCTAGAAATATCCTTCTCTTGAGCATCCTACATGGCCATCTCGTACCGTGATTCCTTATTGACATACTTGGAAGGATACTCCTTCCCACCTAAACTTGAAGGCTGACTTGCTCTGAGCTGCTCAACCTTCGGAGCTACCTACTCCCTGTTCTCTTCCACTAACATCGATCCATGATCTAAAATCCCCTTTGATCACTTTATAGGATTTTGTCCTAGGAAAATGGTTCTCCCAAGGAATACAAATCAACATATAGCCAAGCCCTACAAACCTCAAGATCATTCCTTTGATCTTGTTGGTTGACTTTTATCTCCCTTGTTGCCCCTTTGCTCCTTTCCTCGAACCCTACCTTACACACTTGTTTTCTCCATATATGAATCATTGACTCAAATAGATCTGTCATCCTCTGATTTTTGGATGAATGTCCTTCTTCACCCATATGAGATCCCTTTGAGTCATTGTCCTTCAAGGCTCAAGTGCTTGAGAAAAATTTCATCTTTTCTCCTAAGTAGATGACACAAGAACATGAGAAAAAGTCCATCTTTTCTCCTAAGTAGATGACGCAAGAACATGAGAAAAAAACCATCTCTGTTCCTATGTGCTCTCATGTGGCTCAAATATCTAGATGGAATTCCTTCTCCACCTATATGATATCTCCTTGTTGACTTCTCGACTTCCTGCCATTGCTCAACAAGACACCCTGCTGAAATTGCCTTTGTACTGTTGTTTCCTAGAAATCAGTCCTTTGATTTCTTCTTGTTGGTTTATAGATCTGCTAAGATCTCCCGTGGATCTGTGCTTAGTCCTTCAAGCACCTACCTCGACACTCCTAATCCCATAGATATGCTCCTGTAACCCTAGATCTGAACTTGATCTCTCTTGTGGTCATTCGAATCTCATAGATCTTACATTGTGCATCCTAATATAGGCTCCCTTTCACCTTCAAAGCATTGGCTCTGATACCATGTTGATTTTCCAGTGGATTCAACCCTTCGTGTGATCTGATACCATGTTGATTTTCCTCCTCTACTCAACACCCGATAGTTAGCTCAAATTAAAATCACTTTATCTACTAAAAGCACAACTGAGTAATCAACTAAACATGCAACATAAGAATAAACAAGGAAACCAAATCAAGCACATATAAACACCAATATTTTTTGGCATAAACCCTTGGAAAACCTCGGATGGAAAACTAGTCCAATGATGCTTTTATTAAGTTCAAATCAAGGCTCCCATAACAGGGAAAATGGACCACTAAGAGAATAATACACAGTAGACAAACCTGGAAACTCTTGTGTTGTTGTATGACACTGTACCATCATGTTTTTCGAGGTATACGCGATTCATCCTTCTGTGAGCCCCATATATACGTGATTATCTACAATGTGAATAATGTATGTGTAGGTAAAATCCGTATGGAATCTCCGTATGGTTCGACACTTCCCTGTGGCTTCTGTTGACTGAAAGCCACATGCAAATGCTTCTACTCTCTCTCCTCCTTGACCTGTATGACCTTTAGATGGAATTCCTTCTCCACCTATCCAAGATATTTAATCATGGTCCTTTGTGATCCAACTCTTTGATCAACACTTGGATGAAATCTCTTCACCCAACCTATGATATCTCCTCACTCATGTGTAAGAAAAAGTACTTTTCTTCTCCTACACTTCTCACACTAGCAAAAGTCCTTATTTGCTATCCTCGACCTTGGTCTCTCACCAAAGTGAATTCCTCTCAAAGTCTCTCACAAGTGTATCTCACACAAGTCTCGACCGTGTTGACTCCCACAACACAAGTCTCTTGACCTTGACCTCCCGTCAAAAGTGTCTTCCTCCTTCTCCCTAGCCTTGCTTTTATAATCATGAGTTACAATCTATTTCTAATATCCAAAGTGATCTACGATTGAGATTACTTATCACACCCACTTATGATTTAGATTACATGTTGCATGCTAAGCATGTTCCTTAAATAACTCAATTAATTAATAAATACAATTTTACTTTAATTGATTCCTTTTAACTAAAGTAAACTCAAGACTAGAAGATTCTTGACGACTTCCACATGCTAGACACGTGCCAATGTGGAAGTACCTATCTAATGCTACCACTAACATCAACAAACAGGGGATAGCTAACTTAGTGGAGTACATTTCTTTAGAGGATAGATGGAATTTATGTAGGATCGTGATGGAGTGGTGTGGGCTTGCCATGCCTGGCTACATTTGTTAGGGTCCTACCCTAACATCCCTACTTTCAGCTACCTAAGAGTTATTCAATTAATGTATGTGGCCGTCCTCTTTGAATAAATCCCATTAGATAGTAGTGGACTGTTGTTTAATGTAAAAAAGGTCCACTTTATAAGGTCCAATAAGTAGTTGGTACCCATTAGTGATGCGACCAAAAATAGTCAGGGTTTTTCTATTGAGAGTCTATTTAAAGAGATAGGAAGCTATGTAATGTTTTGTTATGTGTCATTGTAATTGGAGCTTTGTTTGATGAAAGGTTTCCTCGCGTTAAGAGGCAAGTGAATATTTCTTTCTTTCTTTTGATTATCATAATACAAGGGTAGCTTTTAGTTATTTCATCTTATTGTCTCTTGTATTTAGTTGTCTGCAATTATATTATCTGTATACCTAGTTGTGTTTCAAGTTTAAGGGTTAAGGAACACTACAAGTGGTATCAAAGTTCTTTCTTGATGTAAGAACCCTCCAGTATGAACTTCGATAAGTGACAATTTCAAAAGTTAATAAGGTTAGCAATGAGTAAAATTCATTTATGATAATAATGAGGTAATTTTATTTATTTATTTTTACATCTAAAAGTCATTGTAAATTTAACACATTCAAATTAATAAGATTGTAAAGGATACTTAACTAACAAATAATGAGTCGACCCTTTTGGTTAAATCATAAATGAGTGAGCCTATATAGAAATATAAACATTAATAATTATAAATCATTTTACAATAACACAACTATTTTCAACAATAATGATCAACTATCATTAATTGATTTATTATGATGATTGTGCAAGATTCACCAATTGTTGCAAACTTGCGCACTAATCTTAACTACTAAATTAATAAGTTGCGCAATAAAAATCTACTCTCCCAAGATTTAAGAAAATTGTCTAACTCCATAACTAAAAGCATATGGTGTAATAATCTTTGTTTAGACAATCAACAAGGGTAGCAATTACTAAGGAAGGAGGACGTCATTTTACTAATCATAGGTTGGCAATACAAATTTATTCAACTTTTTTCATAATATTAACCTATTTAATTATTTTGATTATCGTTTATGCATTACATACTGCATTAGTGTTGTTATTATTTTAACCATCCTTACTCAACGCAAAATTTTTATATATATTATAGTTTCACCCAAATAATCTTACATAATGCTGCACAACCTATGCATTATTTAAGATACCGAACATGCAATTGTAATTTATATTCCAATAACTCCTTAACCTAATTTATTACTCTATTCCACTTCCTAGATCATTGATTATTAACAAATCAAATAAAAATTCATCATTATAAGAAACTCATATCAACAACCATATACATATTCATTAATAGGATCATTGTATAAGTCATTCATACCAATATAAATGATAACAATGAAATTTCTTTTAATTCAAACCTTAGCTTCTATTTTGTTAATTATAAATCATTATAATTAATTTAATCCATATTGTTCCAGTTTGTATGGATGCATTTATAACAAAACAAGGTATACAAATTCATTATATAAAAATCAAGTAAAATCATCAAATCCTTAAGGAGGAAAGGGATTAAGAGTAAGGAAGGGATCTATATAGTTAACTAGATCAACGTAATTACTTAAACTTTAAAAATAATAGAATCGATTTTAAATAATAATTCTATAAATTCTTCTTGGAACCTTCATCATTACAACGAATCAAGTAGACAACAGAGTGTCTAAAGTCAAGAGCAAGGAATTATCATTTCACATGGCGCCAAAAGGTGAGTTCATGAGACAATTGCCAAGGGTTGTCTTGAATTTGAAGTCCACGTGTGTCCTTAACCAAATTACAACACTCGAGTTTTAGTGAACCACAATTGGCCTCCAAACAATCGTTCCCACCACATGAGTATTTGTATCTGATTTTCGATTGATTCTAGGAGGGAACACAACCTCAACGTGGATCAAGAATAATTTTTTTTGTATCCAATACTATTGGAAAGCACAAAATCTATTGGATCAAGAATAAAATCTATTGTATCCTAAGTTTAGACTTTCCCTGAGAACAACTTGTTTCAAATTCAATTCGGAAACTAATGATGTCGTCTCCGCAAATAGATTTCTTGTCACAATGGCATTACCATTTTAAACTAATCAAAGAGACAGTAAAATTCTTATGCATCAACATTTATATTCTATCACTATGATCAATTGAATTTTCAGATTCTCTCTCTATATATATAACATAATTTTATTTGTAAGTATTCATGCTCGAATAAGTCATTGATATTTTTCTTTTAAAAATAATATTGTTGTACATATTTTATATAGGAATTTAACTATTGTTGTATTCATACAAGAATTTATCTCATTTCACCTACTATAAGAAGGATCATCTATATAAATAACCATAACTTTATGTCACCAATTCATAAAGAAGATCATATATATTAATAACCAAAATTTTATGTCACCATTTCAATATGCTTCCATTCATATTCAATATATAATCAAAGTTTCATTTATCAATAAAAAAAGAAGTAAATCTAGATAATCAAATACTGTGACCAATAATATGACAATATATGTGGCTTATATTCAATCCAGGAACTTGTGCAATATTCTTCTTTGAATGCTAATCAACACGACTTTACCAGTACCTCCTAGCGAACGCCAGGGGTACTCTTCTTCCCCTTATCCCCCCAAGCCGCAAAGGGGTCACACACAGAGTCTCAGACCAAAACTAGCTCAAGATTTCCCTCGCAAGGAGAGACTTCCACCTCTTTCACAAGCTTGAAGCCCAACTCACACCAGTAAACTTAGTCTCAAAACAATTTGACAACATTTCAGTCATCCAACAATAGGGTGTCTTCCCTCTTCCTCACCATTCTTTTTATAAGAAAATTCACCTTGGCACTTGTCATCTCATGCATAGTTATATAATTTTTAATAATTTTATTAGAAATTATTTACCCCCAACACATGTCAAACTCCCCCCCAAGTTGCACATGTTTATTTTTTTTTTAATTAAAATAATTAAGCAATTTCCCTCACATCCCCAATTAGTTCCTAGATTTTCTCCCAGTTGTCCCTTAGTTCCCCAAATTCCCTTTTATTGTGCCTCCTAACTAATTTATAGTTGGAGTTTGATTAAGACCCTTATCTTAGTTAGGATTTAGAGTTTGATTGACTTAGGATACTTAATCTATGTGACAACCCATTCTCTCAAGAATTAATTTCTTTTTATTTAAAATTTCTTTTTATTAATCTCATGCACACATTATGCACATGCCTTGATTTTTTTTATTCTTATTCTCCCTTTACTAGAGTTATCTAGTCTAAATTCCTTTAACCCGTTTTATAACTTTATTTAGTCAAAACATCTAGACTTAGACTTTTGGTTATGTTTCCTGATTTATAACTTAATAATAATTTGTTTTCTTTTCCCTGACAAAGTCTAAGTATTCATTTTATCTTCTAAGGTCTTCTATATTTTTATTGACTCATAATTTATTCATGCGACGTGCCCTTCAAGACACACCTCCATGCTCCAAGGGGGCCACTTGCCATTAACTTAGTTTGGAAGTTTTCTAACGCTTGGACTCAATACTCCACTTGTCGATCTTGTGCGAGACTAAGGGATTACTGAGGAATAATGAATCCACCTTATTGTGCGCCCCTCATAAATCCTTGTGAGCAACTGTCTCAGTCCGAATTCACGACATCATGAACCTTTGAGGAACAAGGTGTCGTTAACCTTCAGTTTAGGTCACAGCGGGAGTGCTAGTAGGCTATGACAGGGACGTTGCCACACCTCTCCCTCATCTATCTAATATCTGTGTATGAAATGTGATCAGTGAAACTGGATGTTACACTTGAGCTAGCGCACCTCCAATTTTTAGCATATTTTTAATTTTTAGGATAGAGATATGTTCTAATGTCTTTAAATAAAACCCTTGTAACCTCTATTGGTACCCCTTCAAGAGTACAACATCAAATAACACATGTATACATCATTTTCTCCCACATACCCTCAGGAATATCATAAGCTCTTTAGGTTCACCTAAAACCAACCTTACACAAACCTATGGTCATCCTATTGCTATAGTACACCAAGAACAACATATGGGAAGATCGCTCTAACATATAAAGTTATTAAGTAGTACAACTTAAGGTACAGTTTATCCTCCCTAGTTGGTGGTTGCTATAACATATTTAGCCACCTTATTATCCCTAATGCATTCTCTACTTGATCAAATTGGCTTATTGAATCCACTCCTAACTCTACAAAATATCCCTCCTTTGGACATACTTGCTTGTGTCCTTCACTAAGGGAGCGATTACCCACTTGTTTCCTTCACTAAGGGAATGAGTACTCGCTTGTTCATTTTAGGAAAGGAGAAACTAATTGCTTGTTCCTGTTAGGAAAGGAGAAAGTTCCTTCAAAAGTGAGTAAAAAAACATAAAATCATGAAAATCACTCACTCTCGCGCAAAGTTTATGGAAAAATTAGTTCCATAACTTCCTAATTCCCATAAGAAATGATCATAACCATCTTGATATGGTATAAATAAGACCTCAAAGGGGGAGGATTTACACACAATCCCTATGAAACCAAAGTTATCATTCGATCCTGATTAGTCGGAGCAACATTTCCCTGTGGTTTTTATGACCAACATCTCCTTGAGTACTCCCATTCTCAGTTTGTTCCATCTCCCACATTTTGAGATAGAGATCTAGGATATCCTTGTCCTTCTCTTCTTCAAGAAGAGAAAAACACTAGAGATCAAGCAGTCATATGTGGCCTGGGGCAGGAGGAATCTAGACAACAGTTATGGGAAATGCCGACAATGGAAGTCGAGTATATTTCATTGTATTACTGCTTTTCTTTATGAAAAATGGAGATGTCCCTTCTCCCCTCCCTTTGATACTGTGTACTTTCATATTCATGTTTAATGTTCAATTTCTAGTGTTGGTACTAACACTCATGATTATAGTTAGTTAGTTAGTTATTTCATAATTCAATTATATTTTCCATATTGGTTTGAGGAAGGTCTTTTTTTGTGTTTTAAAGTTGCAAGTCCCATGAAAGGAGCAAGAGGATTGTAGCGAAGACAATTCATGCATCATGTCTCCAACCGTCCATTTACCAAGTAATTCCTCTAACTACCTTAGTAGTTATTTATGAATTATTGTAGGCTAAGCTAGGAGAAATAAAGATTGTAATCTTCAATTTTTGATCTATTGTGACTTCACCATAGTCATAGGATAGAGTGTTCATATCCTGCACAACCTGCTTGCATATTTCATAGGCATGTTCTTTGTGCTTGGAACTAGCTTTCTTTCCTGCGACACTCATTTCATCCACTATAAAATAACATTATTTTATTATTTTTCAGGCTTTAATAATATGAAAAAGAAAAAAAAAATCAAATATTATAAAAAGAGAATGGGGGGAAAGAATCAAGATCTTTATTTTTTATGATAGATATCCTAAGTTATGTCACCCTTGAACAAAGTACCAAGTTTTGAGTTAGTCACTCAACAAGTTGAGTTTAGTATGGCCTCAGGAAGCCGAACCTTAATTTTTGAGTTTTATTACTCCTCTGGCTGGTTATTCTTCTAGTCATTATGGAAATTTTTTGATGCCTATTGCATCAAAGGATTATATCATTGTTCCACTTTCTGTCCAATGCTACCCAAGTCACTATTGTATCATGCTTATGTTCACGAAAATTCTTATCCTGTGTCAGGCATTCCTCAATTTTTTCTTGACTGTCCATGTTGGCCTTCCCAGTTGTCAAAAGTTGTCTCAGTATCATCAATATATTTGTTCTTTACTCATGCTAGTGTGGAAGGTCTCCACTAACTTCTTGTTGGCAGGTCAACTCTTATCGACACATTGATTTGGGATTTTGACCTAGAGTCACACCTTAGGCTTTTTTTTTATCATTAATACGCTGCCTTGCAATAAGAAGTTTAAATTCATCAATGGTCACTAACTAAGTGGTTTCCCTTGTGTTTAACGTCAAGATCTCTATTCACACATTGAGATTTGTGTAGTATCTTGGATTTCATTTTCATCATTGGTGAAATTCCTTGTCTCTGTCAACGATTTTCATTATTGGTCATTGCTCAAAGGGTCTGTTCCATGTGTTATTCCATCTGACACATGTGAGAGACATACTCAATGGTAAGTCCTTAAAACTTTCATATGAGTCCTTCCAAATCATTCTTCTTGTGTTTTCTCGTGTTGGATTATGGGGGATTCCCTCCTTCCAACGTATCTCTTCTCATCAACTTTGACACATTTTCTCTAGGAACAATATTTAGAGACATTATAGTACCTTGGCACTTACAGTCATCGGTGGAAGGTTCCCTTGCTATCGACAGTGGGAATACATCAATGTATCTTGATCGATAGACTCTACAAGTGTTTGACATCAACACATATATTCTCACTTGCTATAATGTTGTAGGTACCTCGATGCCCATTATCATTATTGATGGGTTGTCTCTCATTTGTTAACTGTATACATCAATGACTAGTAATCAAATGGTGTCTCCCATGTTTGACATCAAACCATCTATTCATATGGAACAAACACGTACCTTTAGCAGGTTTGGATTTGAAGACCTTGGTCCATTAGCAACATTCCCTCATTATGTTGCTCCTCAATTTGTGCAAGACTGTACCACTCACATCTATGACATTGGTACCTTTAGGAGGATTAGTTGTCCACTTCATTGCTCCAGTCATCCTCCTATTGTATTTTGAGACATGGTTCCACTGTGTATTTGTTTATGGATATGATCTATATGAAATGGATCCATTGTGTATCTCTTTAATGGCCATGCTTGCTGCTTTTGTATTTACTTGGATCTACTTTGTATCTTGCCATGGCCATGATTACTACTTATATATATGCTTCATGGATCCATAATGTATTTTATTTGGCAGCCATGCTTATCCACACCTGAGCATGGGTATGCCTTCCTCAGGAAGAGAATCATCTCATACCTTGTATTTTGTTGTAGATACTTCCCTCATCAAATGTTTGGGGAATTGTGAATGGCCCCACTTAGTAGCTTCCTCCACCATATTATATTGTACTTTGGCCATTAGTTTCCCTTTTTACCTCACACATTAGGGGGCATCTATTATAACATCTTTATCCACCTTATTCAACTAAGATGCACCTTATTAGCCCTAATGCATTCTATGCACTAGTTCAAATAACTAAATCCACTCCCTAACTCTACAAAAGAGCCCTCCTTTGGACATACTCACTTGTTTCCTTCACTAAGGGAGAAAGTACTCTCTTGTTCTCTTCAGAAGAGGAGATAGTGCCCTCAAGAATGAGTAAAAAAACATAAAATTATGAAAATTACATGCTTCTGCATGGAGTTTATGCGAAAATCAGTTCCATAACTTTCTAATTCTTGTAAGAAACGATCTTAACCATATTGATATGGTATAAATAATACCTTAAAGGAGGATACTTTACACACAATCCCTATGATATCAGAGTTAACATTCGATCTCGATTAGTTATATCAATATTTCTTCATGTTTTTTGTGACCACCATCTCCTTGAGTATTCTTGTAATACCCATGTTTCCCCCAACTTGTAAATATAACTATAGTTTGATAAAGACTATGGGAAAACTGATTATGGGTGGATGATGGAATTGATGAACCTTTTGTTATAGGAAGTAATGTATATATTTTCTATTACTAAATAAAATGGAATATGTTGCATAACTGCTGAAGGGGTTGCCAAGGTAGATCACGATGCATGAGAGAGATGGTGAGGGGAACCGATAATGGTTGAGACGACCCCTACCAAACCAATACTTTGCTGAATTTAAATTGTTCAGACCCAGAATAGTCCTATGAACCAGAGAACTTAATTACCAGTCAAGCTGGTAGTTGGGAAGTATTCCTCAAGATTCAATGAGGAGATGGGTATAGTACCCATGTAGAAACTTCCTGATCTGAACCATGAAATTGGGAATTAGACCCACAAAATCTTGTTGAGGAAGGCAAGAAAAGGTAGGAAAATCATGGGCAAAGTGGAGGATGCAAGAGGAAGGGGTCTGGTGACCATTTTCTGAAGAGGGAGAGCATGTGCAACTCTTTGACCATTTTCTGAAGAGGGAGAGCATGTGCAACTCTTTGGTTCTAAAGAGAACTAAAAAACAAATTTGTTTATGGGTACAAGAACTGTTGGGAAGCGTCTTCTAACCAAGATGATAAAGGAGGCTACAGAGAAGTTGAGTGACTGAGGAAGCACTCATTGCAGACCCCCTTGCTTGGTGGAGAGAAAATCCATCTGCTAAGTTCCAATGGGAAGAGGAGAGTGACCTTCTTCCCTGGTTGTTGCTGAACATAAGGAAGAATCTCTCCCAGAGCATCATGGTATAGCTAGGGGGTGGTCAATGGTATATCCTTTCAGTAGTTTCCGTGCCTATGGTTAGGTGGAAAAGGGCACCCCTTTCAGCAGTTGTAGCACTATCTGGTTTCTAGATAAGTATATTTTGTTAAATCTTTGTAATGTTAAGATTGGAGAAAATTATATACTATGTTTTATAGTTGTGTAAGCTTAATTTCTGACAAAAGTGGCTTGAGAAATTTAGGTAAAAGGAAGAGAATGTTTTAGCTGAATCTCATTTGATTTACTTCCTTATCTCTTGACTATCTATGTGTTAAAATAAGATTTTTGGGAGTGAATGTTGTGGTTGACTACGTTGCACAGTTTAATGCATGCTTTGGCAATGATGATTGAACAATTAAAAATATCTATAAAGCATATGAAAGAATAGAAAGTGATTTTTAGCATCATAGTGTTCTAGTTTGGCTTGTCCTCTAGCCTTATTACAAGAAACTTAGAGTATATCAGATCTGGGTTTGGACTATAGGAAACAACCCAAACATTTAAAAATAAAAAAAATCATTATAAATAGGTAGTAAGGAAAATAATTTTGGAATTATACATGACACTTCTTACTTGAATTCAAAGTACAAAATCCCTTTAGATTTCATTTGGGCATTAATAATAATTATGCTAAATTTGTTTTAAATCCTATAAATTTGGGAAGAATCCCCTTACTTTTGGTGGCAATTGATCCAGAAAGATTTTTTAATGACTGTGGTTGAGTTTTTAATTGCATGCGTTAATTAACCATTTAAGAAGCTGAATGAAAGAGGATGAAGATGAGAGAATATATCACAACCATAATAAAAAATACAGATCTGAACTGAAGCAATAAGAACAACAAACCATAACAAGAGAAGTGATAACAGAGTTTGACACAAAATTGCTTACGTCTCCGAGCCTTTGTCTTAGTGGGGGAGGCTTCTTTATTTCTGTTCAAAAGCTCAAAAAGTACATCGTAGTAGTGCCATTAGGCTACAATATTGATCTAGTCATGTTCTTCCAGATCTCTAGAACCCAGCAGAAGAAACGACACGCAAAATGGATGACTGGAGCTCCCAGAAATGGCCTGCAAGCGTTTGCTCCTCAACAACTTCCCTGCATAAAAATGGCTTTGGCTTGGCTTCCCTTCAGCATAAATCTGCTCTGAATTTCCTCCATGGCCTCAAACAGGCCTGGTTTTTATAGATCTAAAGTTGGTTATCCATCCCCAACTTCCTCCCAAAATCTGGGCTCAAAAAGAGTCCAAAATCTCCCAAAAATGACCAAAATCCATTAAATTTGCTGATAAAATCACTGAAAAAATCATTTTCCAATGTTAAAAAGCCATTTTTTGGCAAATATCAGGCTAAGCTCCCTAATCTGGGCGCATGTGCATGTGATCTAGGCCTTAAAAAGGGCGCCATAAGTGGGCTAAGCTCCTTTTGGAGTGCGCCCCCCCTTGTCTCATGGGATTTCCCCAAGATCCTTGGGCTGAGATTATCCTTTTGGCGCACCCATGAGGAGAGCACCCTCCTTTGCTGGGTTGTGGTCATGTGTAAGAGTTAAACCTTGGGCTGGGGCTTAGCCCCAACCCCCTTTTTGCCCCTTTTCACTTTATTGCACTTTATTTAAAATAAAGAGAGATTGGCATTACAAGTACCACCAAGGGTGCATTGGTAAGGGAGTTTGGCTAAGTCTTGGGCTGACCCAAGAGGTCATGGGATCAAATCCCATGAGCTCCATAATATTTTTCCTATGTACCCATTGACCAATACCATGGTGCCACGTGGCAGCCCATGACCGGGCCACATGGCATTAAACAATTTGTCAATAAAGTGCCACTTGTCAACTGCTGGGTGGATCCTTTTCACTGACCAGTCACCTGTTGCTGGGCTGCCACTTGTCGCCACCTGCCTCTGCCATGTCAGTACTACTGATGTCAGCATTTGACTGGACCTGTTGACTTTTTGTCTATTTGGGCAAATGATCAGAATGTGATATCTTTCGCATACGACGTCCGTTTGAGAAAGTAAATATATGGCCGGAATCGAGAGAACGAGACAGATGCAATGGCATTGGTTTCATCGAATTATGAGCACTTTCATTTTTGAGCCCTGTCAAGCTCCTGGATCTGATTCTGGATCAACAATAAATCCTATAGAAATAACGGATTTTACTGTGAAGGAAATTCATTCCTTAAGAAAGATTTTTTTAAAATCCAGGTAAGGAAAGTAAAGTTTGGTAAGAAGGAGAAATTTTACTCCTTTACTTGTGAGGAAGGGAAATTATAAACCATATTTTAAATGGAGAAAAATTCCCTCCTGAATATGATTTTATTTTACTATTCTAAAAGTATGAAAAATAGGAAAAAAATTTCATTCCCTTTTAATTACATGTTTAATTAAATAAAATTCCAAATTAAACCTCACCAGACTTTGAATATGTGCACGTAAATGGTATTATATAGATATATATGTGTGTGTGTTAATAAACCCATGATTATTTGCCTTGATAATTTCTTAGCACAATTCAGAGCTTCAGGACTATGGGACTCTAGAGGTTTGAAGTGGAGAGTGAAATAGAGAATGACTCAAATGCCGAAGGAATTACATGCTAAAGGTGATTAGTCCACCCATGATCAACCTCTTAATAATTTTTTAATTATTGGGACTTTGGGCATTGGGAGTGACAGGCGTGTGGATTTATTGTTAATATATATATATATATATATATATATATATATATTGAGAATTTATGAAACCTGGGCATGAAGTTTGATGGGGTTTATTATAAAATTTATATATTAAAATAAACACATGGACATGACCAAATCCTTTTTCCATTTTAAATTATTATCCAACATGTAATGTTTCCATGTGGGACTTCAGAGCTTCAAGATGTTGAAGTGATGGGGTTGTGATAACTTCCGAAGGCTTCTGGGTCGGAGTCTCCTCGGGAAAACATTTAATGTAAAATTCATAATTGTTAAGTACAAAATTTAATGGGATTATGGTATTTTAATATATTATAATATTATAAAATCCTCACGTGGACGAGGTCAACCTTTTTTCCCAAATAATTATATTATATACATTTTATAACCCATGTGCGTGGGACCACTTCGGGCTTTGGGACTCCACGACTCTGGGAGGTTTGAGGAATGGAGAGTGTTAAAGGGACGAAGTAGTTGACCCAGAGTTTCTCCCCCATTCCAATATTAAAATACAATATTGGGGATTTTATTAAACCTGGGCACAATTCTCAAGGAGGTGTTTTCCAATAAATATAGTATAATGATAAAAAGTTTAATATCATAATATTTTCACGTGGATGAGGAAAATCATTTTCCCTTTTTAAATTTAATATTTAATGTGTAACACGTATAAGTGTGGACCCTTTGGGACTCCGGGAGTTCGGGGCTTCGGGACTCCAGGATGTTTGGGGTGATAGAGTGAACAAGCTAAAAGGGCCGAAGGCCCGAACCTACCTATCCTGTTCCAATGTTTGCATAAATATTGATATAAATATTAAGGGTAATTAATTATATTACAATCTAATATGATTAATTATATTGCATCACTTTATAATATAAGTGGGACCCTCTCCGTAAATTCGGCATTCGAGAGATTTGGGTATGTTCATAAAATGATGAAGAGGAATTACGCCGAAGTCCAAAGACTTAGGTATTAATTGATATTAATAACCCTAAGTGCCCCTTTGATATATTTAATTATATTATAATATAATTTATTATGGTTATAATATAACATAATTAATAAAAGAAAAAATTAGTAATATGATTTGATTATGAGTTGATGTGACAGGGCTTTAATATAATAATTGACACTAATCCACCCTAAATTGTGGGATTCCCAAGGTGAAAGGGACGTAATCCTTGGTTTTACTGGAACGGTAATTTAGGCCAAGTAAAAATGAAATTTATGGGGTTAATTAATTTTAATGAAGATTAATTATCCCTAATAGGGATTAAATAAATGATTAAATGATTAGTAAAACGTGGGATTTTATCATGATAATGATTAATTAAATTAATAGGCCTATAAGGGCTAGACAAACATCAACCTCTAGTTGGAAGAGTCTTTGTATGCTATGATGATGTGGCGTGTCGGGTGACAGGGAGCCACGTGGATGCCACATGGCGGTGAGAGACTCTAGTCAATGAAGGCCTAAAGAACTTTCAAGGACCATAACTTTTGATCCAGAACTCAGATCGAGACAAATATATAGTCGATGGAAAACCTTCTCCAAATCGGAGATGAGGAGATCCTAGTTACAGGGATTTGAGGTGATTGAGAAAAGAGAAAATTTTATACCCCATCCCTTAAAAGAATACTGAGGGGGTTGGGTGTGTGTCAAAGTGGTATCAGAACAGACAACAACACTTGCCTTGCTTGGGCTCATGAGAGAGCTAAATAAATTTCTTTAGGGAACCTTTAAGGGGCAGGGAACCCTACCTTACCCATTCATAAGAGCTTATTTAAAATCTATTGCTGAAGAAAGGAATGAAACTTTCTATTGTTGTTACATGTTTTAAAAAAAATCTGAAGTATGTGTTGCTAATGTTGCCAAATAATGAAGCTGATCTCACCTTAGAAATTGCATGTGTTGTTCATAAACTAGTAGATAATTAACTAACATAAAATGTTTTATCAACACTCAAACAGTCAGTGGACAAAAAAAAAACTATAACATAAAGAATGGTGACACTCCATGAGTTGGGGGAAATATCCCACAATAGAGAAGAAGAATCTGATGAGAGGAGGGTGGTGGAAACCCCTTCGGATTTGGATGAAACTGTAAGAAGCCTCATGGAAGAATTACATAGTTGTAAGGTAGACAATAAAAGGATGATAAAAGAACAAGAAAAACAAACTGAAATTAATGTAGTTCTACTGCAAAGCCTATATGATATACAAAGGCATCTACAACATGGGCCAATTGCCAGTAATGTGAATAGACATCATACTAAGAAAACCCAAAGTCCAACTGAGATACAAAAACATGGTCCTGAAAGTAACCACACAAGGAGAAGCACCTCAAAGAAGGCCCAACATGGAGCCAAGACACATGCTAATGCCAAGGATTCAACTGAAGAATCCTCTAGTGAGGAAACTGAAAACTCCAAGGAGTTTTCTAGTAGTGAGAATATTTCACATTCTTAAAGGAGAAGAAAGAGGAGGAAACATTCCAAGAGACATGACCCTTAAGAGTTTAAGAAATCCAAACCACCCACTTTCGATGGAGAAATTAAAAATGGGGAAGAAGTAGAAGTTTGGCTACTTGTCTTGAAGAAGTACTTCAGAGTCCATGACTACTCTAAAAACTTAAAGGCATGAATAATCATTTTCAACTTGAATGGAAAGGCTTCCATTTGGTAGGAGGACCTTAGAAATGTAAAAGGAATTCATGAGAAATATTTGTCATGGAAACAATTCGAGAAATAATTTAAGAGGAAGTACCTGTTTGAAAGATACTATGATAAAAAGACTAAGGAGTTCTATGAACTCAAGCTAGGAAAACTTACCATAGACGAATATATCAACAAATGTTTTGAGATGATGAATTATGTGCACTACATAAAGGATGAAAAGGTAAAGATGCAATGATTTATTAGTGGATTGTCTCATTCCTTCCAGGACATAATTGAGTTTGATGAACCTAAGACTTTAGAAGACACTATTCAAAAGGCAAGGTACTACTATGAGTAATTCAAGAACAAGGAAGAACCTCATAAGGATTGGAAGAAGAAAAGTAAATTGGGATTCAAGAAGAAGGGGTTTAAATCCACAAGATTTAAGAATCATGGAAAAATCTCTAAGATGAGCCTTCCTACTAAAAGTGTGTATCAACAAAATTTTCCATCTCAGAGTGGTAATAAACCCTTTGGATCATCCCTAGTAAAGAATGATAGCACAAAGAGAGAGCCCTTAAAATGTTGGGGTTGTGGAGAAGAAAATTTGCTGAGCGACTTTCCACATAGGCAACATGACAATAAGAGGGTCTACAACGTCCAAGAGGCTACCATAGTAAATGATGTGGCTAGGAGCATGCCACAAATTTATGCATCCCTGGATAATAAACATGATGACCACCAAGATTTAGTGGTGGAGATGGAAGGTATGATTTACAACCATCTAGTTTCCATTTTAATTGACCCTAGTTCTAATTTGAGTTGTGTTGCCCCTCCAAATGTTGATAAATGTAAATTGCAGCAAGTAAAACATGCTAAATCATGGCTAGTTGTAACACACCCACTACGAAAATCAAAATTTTTCGTCAATTTCTCGAGGATTAGAATCCCCAAAATACCTACGGGGGCCTAGCGTAAGCTAGTTCCTCCCTTGTCCACCTCCATGTGATCGTGGGTCACGACCACAGACAGAACGAGTATGGCGCCTTTTCGCACTTCGCGGCTCCGTGCTACCAGAGCGTCGAGTCTTTCGACTCTGCAAACCCCGAAACTCAAAACAATGAAAAGCCGAACTCTGACAGGGATGGCGAGTGACGAGTTTCCCCATTTGGGTCTTTTCCACGTGACCCTGCTCCGTGACCACGTGCTTAAACCGACAAAGCACTTATCGGATTTTTGCGATTCGGGGATTCGCGATGCATGACTTCTTCCTTTCCCATTCAAATCCTTGAAAACCCCGAAGTCTCCAAAGTTTCCCTCCAAAGGGAGATCAATGGCTGTAAGCCTCCCCTGATCCGATGGTCTGGATCCTTTCGGGATTTCAGAAATTTTCCCTGAACTCTGACCACTCACCATGCATCTCCTTTGATGGACGGTCTAGATTCCTTCGGGACTTCTCTTTTATACTACCAAGCACGTCGGGATTTTGAGTATCGAGATTTCGTGACTTACGAAGGCAAGGTTTCTTGCCATTTGGTTTCTCGGGTGCCGAAACGCCGAAACGCTTACCGGAAACCACTTGTACTCTACAACTGGACGGTCCAGGTACTTCTATGGATCTTGGGATCTACGGTCCCGATTTCTTCATTTCTTGCAAGGGAAAAAGGGGGATTCGAGGAATTGCCGCCTGCGTTCCTTTCTCAGAGCTAACGATCATGATAGACCTTAGATTCTCCGAAGGGATCTCGGCCATGTATCTTAGCATAGAAAGGATATTCTAGGTATAGAACCACAAAAAGGTCCTAACTCATCCCCACACTGTCATTTCAGAACTCGCGAGTATGAGAGGACTTGCATCTAGACACCTCGGGTGCGGAAACTCCGTAAACACTTAACTTACCCACGCACTAGCATTTCGGGAGTTCGCAAGTCGGGATTTCGGGACTTGCGAGCACAAGGGGAATATTCCCTTCGGTATTTCGGGTGTCGAAATGACGAAACACTTACCGGTAGCCATGTGTCCCTATCAATGAACGATCCAGATACTTCCACAGACCTTGGGGATTTACGGTCCCGATTTCTTCGTTATTCACGAATATAAAAGGGAGGGGGGATTGAGACATTAACGCCCTCATTTATTTCCTTCAATATAACGGTCACGACTGACCTCAGATCTTCCAATAGGATCTCGTCCGTCAATCGATACTTATCCATACGCTTTCATTTCGGGATTTCGCGAATCGGGGTTTTGGGAATTGCGAGTACAAGAGGACTTGCTTTTGGATATCCTGGGTGCCGAAATGCCGAAATATTGAGAATTTTAAGAGGGCCCTTCTCCTCGTGCAGGATTACTAAGATTTACGCCCTCAAATCCTCTTCAGATTCTGGGTAAGTTCCAGAGAGGGTATTTTTGTGGAGAGGTCCATTCCGGGTATTTCTGGAGACGGATACAGGCATAGATTTCTCGAGAACGGACTTGAAGTCTGACTTGGTTCAATATACGTATATATAAATTTATCTATAAAAATAAGCCATACGTGGTTTTTCTGTCACAAGCATGCAACTACCATTTCTGATCAAAACACCACACAGATAGTCTTATATTGAAACCATTCACAATTTCACAGCTTATGAGCATAAATGTCAAAATATACATTTCAAGATGCAAGATGTAAAACACTTATTAGAAAAACACTAGAGGTGATGCAACTACTGAGAGGGGTGCTCCTTTCCACCCAACCGTAGGCTCAGCGATTCCGAAAGGATTTACCACTAGCCACCCCCGAGCTGAGACCACGATGCTGCGAGACTGAGTCTCTGTTCGCCAGTGATCGAGAATGAAGGTTACTCTCCTTCTTCTTTGCTATCACTCACTCTGCATACCTCTAGAGTTATTCTCTTTCGTTTCTCCTCCCTCGCGTCTGTCCCCCCCTCCTCGTCACACACTCTTCCTGCCTTTTTTCTTTCCGGCGAAGTTGCGTGTGGCACGATATTCCTCGCGGTGGTCAGGCCTGAGGACTCTACGGATGGGTGGTTCACCCCCATTCCTCATTACTCATGAAGAGCCCTCTTCACCTACTAACCTGGCGAGTCATTTAAGTTGGGACCAGCGAGCCGCTCTTGGTTCTCCGGGGTAGTGAAGACCAAATATGGTATCGGTTTCGGTGGAAGTTAATGCCACCATTCTAGGTGCCTTCCACCACCTTTATTCAGCCATCATGGTCTCTTTTTCAACACCTTCCCCTC
>JASDQU010101560.1:112813-135642 GCA_032191745.1 Picea mariana | reverse complement strand
TCAGTTCCGGAGTGGGGTTTCCTTTCTGTCTAGTATGCACTGAGGTTATGGTAGAAATTCTCCCTCTGGTTCCACCTGGATCACAGACCAGTCAATTATATGGTTAGCATCATGTACATATTTCTTCAATAATGAAACATGGAAAACATTATGTGCTTTTATTGTGGGAGGTAGTGCTATCCTATAGGCTACAGGTCCCTCTCTATCTAGAACCTCAAAGGGTCTACAATACCGAGGTGCCAACTTGGCACAAGCTTCCATTTTCAGGGAACTCTTCCCGGGCCTAACTCTGAGATATACATGGTCTCCTGTCTTGAACTCTCTTGGAGTTCTCTTTTGGTCCGCATAACTTTTCTCTCGGTTCTGAGCGACCTTCAGGATTTGTTTTATCTGATTCACTTACTGTTCCATTTCTTTCAACATGTCGGGTCCAAAATAAATTCTATTTACGGGATTACTCCAACTAACTGGAGTATTACACAGCCTATCATAGAGGACTTCAAAGGGACTCATCTTTAAGGATGCTTGGTAGCCGTTGTTGTAGGCGAATTCCACCAGTGGCAGGTAGTCTTCCCACTTCTTGGGTTGATGCATTACATGCATCCTTAACATATCTTCTAGTATTTGATTCACTCTTTCTGTCTGTCCATCAGTTTGAGGGTGATAGGCGGTGCTAAACAACAACTTGGTCTCTAAACCAGTCATCAATGATTTCCAAAAGTTGGAAGTAAATTTTGTGTCTCTGTCAGACACAATCTCTTTCGGCATACCATGCAGTCTGAATATCTCCTTCATGAATACCTGGGCGATGTCTATTGCCTTGCAAGTCGACTTGATGGGGTGAAGTGAGTAGACTTTCTCAATTTATCCACCACCACCATAATGGCGTCATTCTGTTTGGTTGAGGTTGGTAATCCAGTGATGAAATCCATGGAGATGGTTTCCCATTTCCATTTTGGGATTGGTAAAGGTTGCAATAATCCTGCTGGGTGTCGATGTTCTGCTTTAACCTGTTGGCACTCTATGCATTTGGCTAAGTACTCGGTTATGTCTTTCTTCAATCCAGGCCAATAAAATTGTTTCCTGGTGGCAGTGATCATCTTCTGGTATCCTGGATGACCAGTATAGGGTCTTTTATGTAGTTCATCCATAATGAACCTCTTCAAGTCGTCACAATTTGGAATATACAGTCTATTTATGTAAGTGAGCAGACCTCCTTCGGTCATCTGGTAGCCTTCATATTTTACCCCGGTGGGCTCTTGCTGTAGGTACAAGGTCACAGTCTGGACAAATGGATCTGTCTTTTGTGCATTTCTAACTCTTTCTTTGACATCTGTCTCACAGGTGCTCACCGCTGCCAGGTGAATTTTTTTCATGCTTCTGCTAAGGGCATCGACCACCCTATTTTCTTTTCCTTTAATATGTTTGATTTCGAAATCAAACTCACTAAGGAGGGCCATCCACCTAGCTTGTCTGGCATTGAGCTTCAATTGGTCAAACAAATATTGCAACCCATAGTGGTCTGTCATAAGTACAAATTTCCTCCCTAGGAGGTAATGTCTCCAAATTTTTAAAGCGTGCACTATAGCAGCCAGCTCTAGATCATGAGTCACATAGTTTACTTCATGTTCATTCAGGATTCATAGCAGACCACATTTCCTCCCTGCATAAGGACTCCTCCAAGCCCTTCCTTACAAGCATCTGTGCATACGAGGAAATCTGCTTCGGGGTCGGCGATCTTCAACATGGGTGCATGGGTCAGTAGATGTTTTAGGGTTTGAAATATTTCTTCACACTTCTGTGTCCACATGAATTTTTTCCCCTTCTTGTGGAGGGCAGTGATTGGACAACCAATCTTGGAGAATCCTTTTATAAATCTCCTATAGTAACCTGCTAATCCCATAAAGGATCTGATATCCGAAACATCCTTTAGTGTAGGCCATTCCATGATAGACTTGATTTTGTCAGGGTCTACTGCTACCCCTTCTTCGGACATAACATGACCCAAGTAGTGTATTTGCTTTTGGAAGAAGTCACATTTGCTAAATTTAGCATAGAGCTGATGTTCTCTTAGCACTTGCAACACAAGCCTAAGAAGCTCTTCATGCTCTTCTCTATTCTTAGAGTAAATTAATATGTCGTCAATAAAAACCAACACAAATTTGTCTAGAAATTGATTGAGTACATTGTTCATCAAGCACATGAAAGTGGTAGGGGCATTGGTTAACCCAAATGGCACTACCAAAAACTCATAGTGACCATACCGTGTCCGGAAAGCAGTTTTATGGATGTCTTCACCCTTGATTTGGACTTGGTGGTATCCCAACCTCAAGTCAATCTTTGAGAAAATAGACGCACCTCCCAATCGATCGAACAGATCATCGATCCTGGGCAAGGGGTACTTGTTCTTTATGGTTACCTTATTGAGTTGTCTATAATCTATACATAGTCTAAGGGTGCCGTCCTTCTTTTTCACAAATAGGACTGTTGCTCCCCATGGAGACACGCTAGGTCGAATATAGCCTTTATCCATCATTTCTTTTAATTGCAATTGGAGTTCAACTAAATCGGGTGCGCTCATCCGGTAGGGTGTCCTAGACACCGACACCGCTCCTGGTACGAGTTCTATCAAGAAGTCTATGTCCCTTCTCGGAGGTAGACCTGATACCTCTTCTGGAAACACATCTATGTATTCTCTCAGGGTAGGGTGATCTTCAAGTCTTGGTTTGTCACCTTCAATTGTTGTCAGAACCTGTATTGCATATAGGGGACATCCCTTTTGGCAATACTTTATCATTTGCAGAGCTGATATTTTTCTCACCAAGACGGGTTTTTGGATCCCTTGAAGGGCTATCCTTTTCCCTTCTTTACTTACACATTCTAAGGTTTTATGGTAACAGTCCAATTTGGCTTTATGGGCGGCTAGCTAGTCCATACCAATCAACATATCATATGATCCCAAGGGTAATATGTTAAGGGTTTCTTGGGTGGGGAATTCACCCAACATTAATTGGTAGGCTGGTATGACCTCTGCTATCCTCCTTTTGGTGCCAGTGGCTAACTGTACCAACCATGGCTTGGTATGTTTTTATGGCTGTAGTTTACATTTATCAACAACTTTAGGGGCTACATAACTCAAATTTGAACCAGGGTCAATCAGAACAGACACTAAATGGTTGGAAATCATACCTTCTATTTCCACCACTGAGGCTTGGTGGTCAACTTGGTTATTATCCAAGGCTGCATAAATTTGCGGCACACTACTGGCCACATCATTGACGGTAGTAGCTTCTTGTATGTTATAAATTCTCTGACTATTCTGTTGTCGGTGTGGACAATCTCTCAGGAGATGTTCTTCTCCATAACCGCAACATTTCAGAGGTTCTCTCTTTGTGTTATCCACCTTCACTGGTATAGGTCCAGAAGTTTTATTTCCACCCGATGAGGGAAAGTTTTGCTAGTGTACACTCCAGGCTGGAAAGTTCATTCTTGGGTTCTTCTTATAGTTCTTAAATCCTGGGGATTTAATCCCATTTTTTTGAAATCCTGAACTATTCTTTTGTTTCCATCCTTCACGAGGTTCTGCTCGATGCCCAAACTGTTCATGACAATAGGTTTCCTTTCAAATAGTGCCTTTTAGGGTCTTTGGCTCATCAAATTCAATTATGTTCCGATAGTCCTTGGGTAGCCCATTGATGAAGCGTTGCACCTTTGCCTTTTCTACTTTTATATAAGGTACATACCTCAACAAGTCAAGGAATTTGTTGACATATTCTTCTATAGTGAGTAGTCCCAGTTTGAGTTCATTAAACTCTTTAGTCTTCTCATCGAAATATTTTTTCGACAAATACTTCTTCCGGAAGTATTTCTCAAATTGTTTCCAGGACAGGTCCTCTTCGTGAACCCCTTTCACATTCTTAAGATATTCCCACCAAATGGAATCCTTTCTGTTCATATTGAAAGTGGCTACTCGGGCCTTCAAATTTTTTGAAAAATCATGGACTCTGAAATATTTCTTTAGTCCAAGCAGCCAGGCCTCTGCTTCCTCTCCCTTGTTTATTTCACCGTTGAAGGAGGGCGGTTTGGATTTTCTGAATTATTCGAATTTATGACCCTTGGGAAGCTTCTGTTTCTTTTGTTTTCTTTGGGAATAGGAACTGGTTCTGCTGCTAGAAGAACCCTCCGAATCCCCAGCTTCCTTCGCAGAGGAATCATCTGACACTTGTCCTTTACCTCTGGAGTGGACCTTTTTTGAGGTGCTCCTCTCAGTGTGGCCACTGATACGACCACATTTATGTGTCTTGTGTTCATGTTGTATCTGTCTTTGTAAGTCGGATAAGCTCTGCAGTAAAACTGCGTTAATTTCAGTTTTCTTTTCTTGTTCTTTCATCATCCTTTCATTGTCGGCCTTGTAGCTTTGCAATTCGACCATGAGGCTCCTCACTGTTTCAGCTAGATCTGGAGGGGTCCCTATTGCCCTTCTTTCGTCAGACTCTTCGTCTCTATTGTGGGAGCCCTCTCCACCTCTTGGTGAGTCACCATTCTTTGCATCAGTAAATTCCTATGGCTGATCGTCCGCTTGGGTGAAAAAGACAAACGCTGGTTGTTAGTCAATAGTTAGATACATTTTTATAACCCGCGCAAAATTTATAACTCTTTCGCATGCATACACACTCGGGTTTTCGATTTCAAACTTTGATCTTTGAATATAAGGGGGTTAAGATCGAGGGTTACTCCTTTTTGGAGTATTTCAAACGGAGCTCCTGCGCAACTTGTTCATGAGCCCAAGCAGGCCAAGTGCTGTAACCATGCTCTGATACCAATTTGTAACACACCCACTACGAAAATCATTTTTTTTCGTCAATTTCTCGAGGATCAGAATCCCCAAAATACCTACGGGGGCCTAGCGTAAGCTAGTTCCTCCCTTGTCCACCTCCATGTGATTGTGGGTCATGACCATGGACTGAACGAGTACGACGCCTTTTCTCACTTCGCAGCTCTGCGCTACTAGAGCGTCGAGTCTTTAGACTCTGCAAACCCCGAAACTCGAAACAGGGAAAAGCCGAACTCTGACAGGAATGGCGAGTGACGAGTTTCCCCATTTGGGTCTTGTCCATGTGACCCTGCTCCATGACCACGCGCTTAAACTAGCAAAGCACTTATCGAATTTTCGTGATTCTGGGGATTCACGATGCATTACTTCTTCCTTTCCCATTCAAGTCCCCGAAAACCCCGAAGTCTCCAAAGTTTCCCTCCAAAGGGAGATCAATGGCTGTAAGCCTCCCCTGATCCGACGGTTTGGATCCTTTCAAGATTTCAAGACTTTTCCCTGAACTCTGATCGCTCGCCACACGTCTCCTTTGATGGACGGTCTAGATTCCTTCGGGACTTCTCTTTTCTACAACCAAGCACGTCGGGATTTCGGGTATCGAGATTTCGTGACTTGCGAAGGCAAGGTTTCTTGCCCTTTGGTTTCCCGGGTGCCGAAACGGTGAAATGCTTACCGACAACCACTTGTACTCTACAACTGGACGGTCCAGGTACTCCTATGGATCTTGGGATCTACGGTCCTGATTTCTTCATTTCTTGCAAGGGAAAAAGGGGGAGTCAAGGAATTGCCGCTTGCGTTCCTTTCTCAGAGCTAACGATCATGATAGACCTTAGATTCTCCGAAAGGATCTTGGTCATGTATCTTAGCATAGAAAGGATATTCTAGGTATCGAACCACAGAAAGGTCCTAACTCATCCCCACACTGTCATTTCATAACTCGTGAGTATGAGAGGACTCACATCTAGACACCCCAGGTGCTGAAACTCCGTAAACACTTAACTTACCCACGCGCTAGCATTTCGGGAGTTCGCAAGTCAGGATTTTGGGACTTGAAAGCACAAGGGGAATATGCCCTTCGGTATTCCGGGTACTGAAATGCCGAAACACTTACCGACAACCATGTGTCCCTATCGATGAACGGTCCAGATACTTCCACAGACCCTGGGGATTTATGGTCCTGATTTCTTCGTTATTCATGAATATAAAAGGGAGGGGGGATTGAGACATTAATGCCCTCATTTCTTTCCTTCAATCTAACGGTCACAACTGACCTCAGATCTTCTGATAGGCCATCAATCGATACTTATCCATACGCTTTCATTTTGGGATTTCGCAAATCAGGGTTTCGAGAATTGCAAGTACAAGAGGACTCGCTTTTGGATATCCTGGGTGCCGAAATGCCGAAATATCGAGAATTTTAAGAGGGCCCTTCTCCTCGTGCAAGATTTCTAAGATTTGCACCCTCAAATCCTCTTCAGATTTTGGGTAAGTTCCAGAGAGGGTATTTTTGTGGAGAGGTCCATTCCGGGTATTCCTGGAGATAGATACGGGCATAGATTTCCCGAGAACAGACTTGAAGTCTGACTTGGTTCAATATACGTATATATAAATTTATCTATAAACATAATCCATATGTGGTTTTTCTATT
This sequence comes from Picea mariana, assembly GCA_032191745.1. NCBI lineage: Eukaryota > Viridiplantae > Streptophyta > Pinopsida > Pinales > Pinaceae > Picea > Picea mariana. Next base: position 129,163 of record JASDQU010101560.1, on the reverse strand, counting down.
ACAAGCATGCAACTACCATTTCTGATCAAAACACCACACAGACAGTCTTATACTGAAACCATTCACAATTTCACAGCTTATGAGCATAAATGTCAAAATATACATTTCAAGATGCAAGATATAAAAAACTTATCAGAAAAACACTAGAGGTGATGCAACTGCTGAGAGGGGTGCTCCTTTCCACCCAACCGCAGGCTCAGCGATTTCGAAAGGATTTACCACTAGCCACCACCGAGATGAGATCATGATGCTGCGAGACTGAGTCTCTGTTCGCCAGTGACTGAGAATGAAGGTTACTCTCCTTCTTCTCTGCTATCACTCACTCTGCATACTTCCAGAGTTCTTCTCTTTCATTTCTCCTCCCTCGCATCTGTTCCCCCCCCCTCGTCACACACTCTTCCTACCTTTTTTCTTTCCGGCGAGGTTGCGTGTGGCACGATCTTCCTCGTGGTGGTCAGGCCCGATGACTCTACGGATGGGACGTTCACCCCCATCCCTCATTACTCATGAAGAACCCTCTTCACCTACCAACCTGGCGAGTCATTTAATTCGGGACCAGTAAGCCGCTCCTGGTTCTCTGGGCCAGTGAAGACCAAATATGATATCGGTTTCGGTGGAAGTTAACGCCACCATTCTAGGCGCCTTCCACCACCTTTCTTCAGCAATCATGTTCTCTTTTTCAACACCTTCCCCTCTCAGCAGTCCTACAATATATATATATATATATAAAATATTATTTACATTCATCGACCTTTTTCACAAGGTCCATTCACATCACACATTCACATTTTTGAGTTTGCCATAGTTCTTGGCCGGTATAGTTATTTTTACAGACTGGGGGAAACAGGGTGTTACACTAGTACAACTATCCACTGGAAAAAACATAAAAGTGATAGAGGTCATGCCAGCATGCCAATTCATTTTGAATGGATTTTCCACCCAAGCAACCCTAAACATGCTCCCTTTAGGATCTTATGACCTATTGATTGGAATGAACTGGTTTGTTTTCCATAAATCCAAGTTGGACTGTTATAATAAAACATTGGATTATGAATATGAGGAAGGGGGAAAAAGAACCCTACAAGGAATTCAAAATAATGTCTCAATGAGATAAATATCATCCCTTCAAGTGGAGAAGTATTGCAGAAAAGGATGTCCTTTGTATGCAATACAAGTGCTGAACTCTGTTGAGGACAATAAACCAAGTCTAGAGGACCATCCTATATTAAGAGAGTATAAATATGTGTTTCCGAAAGAGGTACTAGGTCTACCTCCAAGAAGAGATATTGATTTTTCAATAGAACTTGTACCCGGAGTGGTGCCAATGTCTAGAGAACCCTATAGATAGAGTACACCAGAGCTAGTTGAGCTCAAACTACGTGTAAATGATATGTTAGACAAAGGTTACATTCAACCTAGTGTGTCTCCTTGGAGAGCAACAACTTTGTTTGTGAAGAAGAAGGATGGCACACTCAAGTTGTGCATAGACTGTAGACAACTCAATAATATGACCATTAAGAATAAGCATCCCTTGCCAAGAATTGATGACTTGTTTGATCAAGTAAGGGGCTCTGCAATTTTCTCCAAGATTGACTTGAGGTATGGATACCATCGAGTCCGAATTAAGGACAAAGGCATCCAAAAAACAGCATTTAGGATGAGGTACAGGCACTATGAATTTGTGGTGGTTCCATTTGGTCTTACCAATGCACCAAACACATTTATGTGCTTAATGAATAATGTTCTGAGCAAGTTCTTGGACAAATTTGTGTTGGTTTTCATTGATGATATCCTAATCTATTCCTAGAGTAGGGAAGATCATGAATAACATCTAAAGTTAGTGCTTCAAGTGTTGAGAGAGCACAAGTTCTATGCGAAGCTCAGTGCATGTGACTTCTTCCAAAAACAAGTCCATTACTTAGGCCATGTTATCTCTGGAAAAGGAGTGACAATTGATCCTAACAAGACAAAATCCATTATGGATTGGCCTACCCCAAAGGATATATCTGATATCATATCTTTTATGGGCCTAGCAAGATACTATAAGAGGTTCATAAAGGGGTTTTCCAAGATTGGTTATCCAATCACCTCCCTTCATAAAAAGGGAGTTAGATTCATTTGGACATCAGAGTGTGAAGAGAGCTTTTAGCAACTGAAACACCTTTAAAACAATGCACCTGTGCTGAATATTGCATATCCAAACAAGGATTTCCTTATGTGTATAGATGTCTTCAAGGAAGGACTCAGAGGATTCCTTATGCAAGAAGGGCATGTGATTTTCTACGAATCTAGAAAATTAAATGAGCATGAAATAAATTATGTGACCCACGATTTGGAATTGGTTGTCATAGTACATGCTTTAAAAATGTGGAGACATTACCTCCTAGAAAGGATATTCATACTTATGATAGACCATAGTGGGTTGAGATATTTGTTCAACCAACCCAAACTCAATGCTGGACAAGCTAGGTGGATAGTTCTCCTCAATGAGTTTGATTTTGAAATCAAACATATTAAAGGAAAAAAAAATAGGGTGGTTGATGCCCTTAGTAGAAGTATGAAAGTGATTCACTTGGCAGCTGTAAGCACCAGTGAACCAGACATCAAGAAAATAGTCAGAAGTGCGCAAGAACTAGATGCATTTTTCAAAACTATGAAATCATACCTAGAGCAAGAGCCCACAGGGTTGAAGTATGAGGGATATCAATTGTTTAATGATTTCCTGCTAACTTACAAATGTAGGTTGTATATTCCAAATTGTGATGACTTGAAGAGGTTCATAATGGATGAACTACATAAAAAGACCATATGCTGGTCATCCTGGTTATCAGAAAATGATCACAACCACTAAGAAATTGTTTTATTGGTCTGGACTGACAAATGATATAGTTGATTACTTAGCTAAATGTCTAGATTGTTAGCAGGTTAAGGCGGAGCACCGACACCCAACAGGTCTATTGCAACCCCTACCACTTCCACAATGGAAATGGGAAACCATATCCATGGATTTCATCACAAGATTTCCTAAATCAACTAAGCAGAATGACATCATTATGGTAGTTGTGGAAAAACTGAGCAAGGCTGCTCACTTTATCCCTGTAAATTCAACTTGCAAGGAAATAGATGTTACACGTCAAAATTACTCAACTGGATAAGTGTCGCATGTTCCTCTCAATTGTCGTAAGTGTCACATCTTCCTTACAACTTTCGCAAGTGTCGCAAGTTGTTCACAAGTGTTGCAAACGTTGTTCAAGCATACTGCCATAACGACGACACTAAGGAGGCACTTAAAACATCTCATACACTTGATTTGGAGAAGGGGAACTAGTTAACTGAAGTCAAGGAACTCTTAACACCTGAGAAAATCTCTTAAACAAAGGTTCTGAGGGTGAGCGCTCCCCTACATCAGCCTTAGGAGCGCTGGCGCTCCCCTGTAAGGCCTCAGGGAGTGTTATAACGCTTGCCTGCCCCTCTGAAGGAGCGTTATCCACCTTTGGAGCGCTGGCGCTTCCCTCAAGCTTCCTAGGGAGCGCTACAATGCTCTGATACCCCTTTTGAGGGAGCACTGCCTAATCTGAGGCAGTAGTTGGCCCGTTGAGGAGAATAAGGGGAGGATATTTCAAGTTTAGAAGGCAGTTGCATTCGAATTTTTGGTTCCATCAAGAGATCCCTGATCTAAGGAGGAAGTTCCTAAACTTGTTCTAAAGATAACTCAAGAGGTTAAGCTCCTCTTAACCTATATAAGAAAGCTCTATGATGGTGGAAAGGGGGAAGAATTGCTAGAATGAAACCTATGATCTCATAGGAAACACACAGTCAGCCAAAGAAGAGTGATCAGTGAAGCTGCTGTCATCCAGGTTGTGGATCTTTCAAGATGGGGTTAGATGAAGGGGACTTGACGAAGTTGTCGCATTCGCATCTACAATTGTAAGTACTGCTGTCGTTATTCTCATTAATATGACACACTTGGCCTGTTTCTTTCTAGTTTGTGTCTGATGTTACATGAAATTATCATTGATAGATAGATCTGTTTTCAAGCTAATATCAATAGAGTAGGAAGTGGTCGTATCTTGTTTGTCTACAGGACTCAGCAAGGAGCAAAGGATCGGAGCTCAACTCGAAGCGTGCAGGGACAAACGTCGATAAAGAGGTAATACTATTCTTCTTCCTTCTCATGTGTTAGTTTGTATAGATTTAAAAGGAAGTCAGTGTCCACGTTAAGCATTTTCTGTCTTAGAGTTAAGGTCAAGCTCTTTGAGGCAATCTACCTGTCCGTAGGGAGATTTTCCTACAACAGAAACTGGCGACTCCACTGGGGAGATAGCCTCAAATCGAAACTTCTTGTTTTGATTTCTCCTCATTGACCTTGTTCTACCCCTTGATTGTTTCAGACCTGGTTCACTCCTCTTTTGATTGGTTTCATGAGATGATTGGCTCCCTACCCCATCATACTCAGCCTAATTGTCGAGATTGAATTACAATTTTTGGATTTGTGACACCTTTGGGAGTTTTTTGAACATGGCGCCCCTGTCCCTGTGTTCACAGAGCGCCAGCGCTCCCTAATAGCCTTACACAGAGAGCTATAACGCTCCTTGTCCTTGACAACAGAGCGCTGACCCTCCTTTGGCCAATAAACCTTCCAGAATTGTTGTTTCAGGGTTTTTCCTCTGTGTCTCTCTTGCTGGGTAACCTTGTGAGTCAATCCTTCTTCTTTCTAGGTTTGACATGTGTCTTTTGCTTCAAGAACAAACATCTTGCTGTTTGGATTTTGTAGCCTTATTCACTATTGTTGTTGAGTTTTTCTACCATTTGGAGTTTGAAACCCATGCACTGTCTTTCTCTCCTTGTCGACTAAACGAAAAACGTTGGTGAAGGTCATCAAAGGTCTACATATCTTTTCATTTGGTTTTAGTTAAGATCATTGTTCTTCAACTTTTTCTTTTGGGGTGTGAAGTTTGATTTCTCTTTGGATTGTTTCCTTTTTTTTCACTTCTTGTTTTGATCACGACGAGAGGGTGTATTGTTTGTATGATTCTTGCTTGTGTTGGTCTGATTTTCATTCATCCAAGAAGATAATTAGCAAAGACGAGCATTGTGTTGAATTAATCATTATTCATATGCAAACAATAAAAAGCATCTTCATGATTGATTGTGCATGTTAGAAGGAATCTCAAAAGTTTTAGCATCACATCAGAATTTGATTGAAGAAAATTTGTTTGAGGACATTCCTTATTAGTGCTTGTTAGTGGAAAGAACTCTCTCTCTCCCTTAGGTAGATGTTCATCGAAAATAAATGACTGCTTATCATATTTGATGCATTTTTGGGACTGAGTCATAATTCCATTCGTTTCACTTCCATGCACCCCTTTTTGTGTAAAGAACAACTATAAAATCAATGTTAATTAAAAATTATTTAGAACTTTTTCTTTTCTAGGATCCTCCACCAACAGTAGACTAGGCTTAGTACTTTGGATTAGGCTGTGAGCATAACTCTCCAAAGTTTCCAAAACAAACAGTAGCATCCCGAGTTAGGGAGAGTCAAATCCAATCATCGTATAAGTCTGCCTGGGATCCCCCTCTCACACAGGGGTTACGCACGAGGTCGCATTCAGGTGGGTTACGAAGATTATCCCTCCGTGGTTCAACTGATTGTGGTGGTCAAATCGTATTATGGGGATCACTTTGAGGTAATTCCACAATTACTGCGTGGAAGCCTTTTAGTTGATTTTGGGCTCGACACCCTGCCCGTACGTTCAGATCGGACTGTCGACTGTTCCTGCCCAGGGGCTGACTGGGAATTGGTAACCTTAGTGGCCATAATCTTTAGGGCCTTACACAAGGTGAAAGTGAAGGGAAGTCTCACTGTACCTGGAGCAGACATTGGTCAAACTCACTCGGGTTCCTTGGAGGGTAAATCCACAATTACTGCGTGGAAGCTTGCACCAAGGCGTAAGTCCGTTAAGCAAGTCGCCATTGTAACTGTTCCACCCTATCCCCGCCCCTTCTTGACTTGATCACGCGATGTTGGATTTCATCACCAACTAGTACGATCATCGAGAGAAGTTTTTTGTCTTCTTGGTTGATTCCTAGATTTTGTTAGCATGTGCTGTTTCTTTTCGTTAGTTGGCCCTAGATTTTCATTGTGTTCTGCCTTTCTCCACAATTGAGCCCATATATGATCAAGGTCTTCGCCGATAACGTAGGATGCAAGGGCTGCCTCCAGAAGGCTATCAACCCTTACCTCCTAACCCTCCCGAAGACAACCACCGTAGAGAGGTAGAAAATCCATCTAACGCTGAAAGTGCTATTGCTCCTCCGTTAGATAACCCGGAAGACACTTTGGTTATGATTGCAAATCCCACTTCGGTGACCCCTCTCGAACCACTTTTACTTTGTTTAGACTCCCTTGGGAATGTCATAGACGAAGAAGTCCCACGATTACCAGAGAGGATTTTTACCGAGACATATATGGGATCCACACAACCAATCTTTGGTGAGGAATATAGGACTCCTATTCGTCCTGGCACTACATTAAATACCAATCCCACACCTGATCATTCTATTTGGAGGACTTCATCGGGATGCGATCTCTATGAACATTTCGAATCCTTTCGACAACTGTTCCATCCTGATAACCCTCCTAGTGAAACAGGACCATCCGGTCAAACCATGAGTCACCCAGTCGATCGGGTTGTTAACCTTACTGCTACACCAACACAAGTCTGTCCTAATGATGGACCCATCACATCTGCTCACCCGAGAATACAGATCCCTACTGGCCAAACACAACCAGCTGGAGGGCAACCACCATCCAACGCACCTTTTCCTCCTGGAGGACTACCGTTCCATGGTGGGCCTACCCCTCCCGGGGGACAACCCCCTTTTCATCCTCCTCCTGGAGGGCAACCTCCGTTTGCCGGTCATACCCCGGTCATAAATCCACCACTGGCAGGGGGGAAAACCCTGTTGGTTGGAAACCATTCACAACCCTGGAGAGTATCTTCAGGAGGCACTTTTACTCAACCCCACATTGGGGGGCACTCTTATAATAACCCATCAGGAGGGGTACCTAATTTTGTTCCTTCCGGGACATCTTACCCACAATATTATCCGGGTGACATCCAAAACACCACTTGGAGTACTCCGGGACCACAGTCTTATCCTCCTCATGGGTCTAATGTGTATCCACCTCCGGGATCTACTCCTTACCATCCTCAAGGGAAAAATGTCTATCCTCCTCATGGGCAAGCAAATCACCCGGCCTATAATGCTCAAAACCCACCGGGTCATGCCAACGTTTCTCATTCATCATCGAATCCTTATTATCCTGGCCAAAAACAACCGTATGTAGGAGGACCTACTGGTTACAACTATCCATCTAACCCAGCTTATGGTCCTACTGGTGTTCCTATGTCGCACCAGTATCATTCGCCAATTAACCGACAACTACCTTTCCTTGCGACTCTGGATCTCCCAGACTTGTCTCGGTTAACTAATGATCCTATTTCTCATTCACCAGTTTGGCCAGTCATTCCAGCTAAACTTCCTTTTGATATTATGAAATTTGACGGAAACCCTGGTGAAGATCCAAACAACCATGTTATGACTTTCCATTTGTGGTGTTCATCAAAATCCCTCATGGATGATTCTGTACGTTTGCGTCTTTTCCAGCGAACACTTACCGGTTCGGCAGCAAAGTGGTATATTGAACTACCATGCGCTTCTTTTCATGATTTCAATTCCCTTGCCATGTCTTTCCTCACGCACTTTCAACTGCCTATTCGCTACGAAACAGGTACTGAACTCTTGACCTCCCTTCGTCAAACTAATGCCATGCATATCTCTGACCATATTCATGAGTGGAGATGACGACGAAGGATGATCAAGGCCGTCATCCCCGACATACTATTGGCGTAATGGTTCACGAAATCACTGCTACCACCAATCGCTCGCGATGTTGCTATGGGTGGTGCGGTCACAGAGGAACAAGCCATCGCTCGGGCTCAGTATTTAGATTTGGTTTATTCCCAATCTGGTACTTTGTATGATTTTCTTCCGAATGCTACTCGAGCTAATACCGATCCATCTAAACCATCATCCTCATCTCATGCAGATGGTGTTATCGGCTCTGTCAAAACTCAACCTGTTTCCCAATCACTCACACCCTCCTCTACCTCCCCTCAAACTCAGATCTTTGAGGTGAATGCAGTTCAATCTGCCCCTTCACAACAATCCGGAGGTAAGAAGAAAACGAAGAATAAATCAAAAAATAATAATGAACAAACAAAGAATCAAACACCTGTTGCCAAAAAGCAAACACAACGGAAGTTGAAATTCCCGTGTTTCATTTGTGGTGACGATCACTACACCCGAGATTGTCCACATCGTGATGAAGTGGCCAAAATTTTCCAAGGAAAGTCACAACCCACTGTGCTTACTCATCCTTTTCCACAGCAGCAATCCATGGTTGCTCAAACCCCCTCGCCTGGGGGCAGTTCTAGCAATCCTCATGATGAGGCCTCGTCGAGTGCACATATTTATATGTTTAATGGGATCAATTTAACCACTCTCTCTAAGGAATACGACACACCAGGTAACCCTGATAAAGGAAAAGATGTTAACGGTACTGGTACTTTACCAGATCCATCGTGGTCCTACATTAGTCTTCCATCGGTTAATCCTCCATCTGGACCACTCCAGATTGAGAAACCCACGTTCGACTCTATCTTACGCCCTCCTAAAAGCACTATCCGCAAAGCTACCTTTAATCCTAGTTCACGTGCCGCCCAAAACTACAACATTGTTGAAGATTTGGCCCAAGCACCATGTGCTATGTCTGCATTAGAAGTTTTACAGCACTGCCCCAGTCAACGTAAAATTCTCTTAGCCGCTCTTGGCGCTGTTGATCCTGAGTCATCTAACCAGATCATGTTTAACCTAGATAATTATGCATCTCGACTCTCCCACCAACTTGCTTTCCAAGTTGTTGTTGTTGTTCACAATCAACAAATCCACCAAACTATTTTGGATGAGGGAGCCTCGACTTGTGTTATGTATTTGGCGTGTTGGAAAGGTTTAAAATCACCAGCACTCAATAAATCCCCAACGATCTTACGTGCCTTCGATGGGCGAGGTTTTCATCCTCATGGGATTTTACAGTCCCTGCCCATCCAATTGGGTGGCAAAACTGTTACCATTGATGTCGAGGTAGTCGATGCTCCCCTTGATTACAACTTGTTACTTGGAAGGAGTTGGTTTTATGCTATGACTGCTGTTGCCTCATTGGTCTTTCGATGTGTACAATTTCCTCATCAGGGAAAAATCGTCACTGTTGATCAGTTGGATTTCTGCACACCCGATGCTCGCATTCCTGCTACCAACAATATTCCTTTCCTGGGAGACCACAAGATCACGTATGAAAGTGTTTGTGTTGGCTTACTGAAAGATTCTGGTCTCATGGGTACCTTCCCTACACCACTTCCACCAACTATACATCACATTGCCACTGTCGATATGATTTTGACTGCGGCTTATCAATCTTTGGGATCATCTGACCCTTGGATTGCACCTTGTCCATTGGAATTCGATGCACTAAGTGACATCATGACACTTAGTCCAGATGAAACATCATCCGTTTCTACCCAATTCACTTCTCCCTCGTCGAATCAGCAACATCTATTGGCACCCAACGTTTCATCGATGCAATCACGGTCGAGTTCCTTGTCGTCTGCGATCCACTACACTTCCCCAACTTTTCCTATTCCGGAAATGTTTCGCATTGAAAAGCTACCTTGGAATAATGACCATCCCCAATCCTCTTTTCTTCCCCTTCGTGAAGAAGTTCGGGCAGATATACAGTCTATCTCCCCTCCTGATATCGATTTTCTATCGCCTCCCATGTTTTCAACTTTCGATGATTTGGATTCGGTAGTTGACTTGGCGATTTCTTCGATAGGTTTATTGGAGCCTGATATCCTTACTCCTATCGTGACCCTCGACATGTATTCCTCCCTGAGTGATTATCTTCCATCCAGTGAAGATCTCCTGGAGGCCATGACCAAGTTTTGTCCCTTGACATGGTATCCTTCCAGAACGTTACCCTCTTGGAAGCCATGATCAAAAAGAAGTCACGAGCATAGTTTCTCTTTTCTGTGGCAAGCTCGTTAAAAAATGAAATAGAGGTCCTGAGCATAGTTTTCCTCTCTGTAGCAAGCTCGTTAAAAAATGAAACAACAATTTGGGGATCGAACCCAGAAACCCTGAGCATAGTTCTTTTCCTGTGTCAAGCTCGTTAAAAAATGAAACAGTCACATCTCTTGAACCTTCTTTTCATCCACCCTTCTCCTTTTTCTCATCCACTCAAGAAATTGGTGACGACCTCAGAGCTGGTGAATGAATTGAAGCTTGGAGGGCATGTCTCCAGCCTTTGATGATCATTTTGGAGCTAAGCCACCAGCTTTCAAGCTGGGGGCATACCGATCTTAGTCTTTGTTCTTTCTCTTGCTCGTAAATACATGAGAATGCAACCGGGTAAAGTTTTATCTCTTTTTCGGACCCGTACAGATACACGAACACACGAAAAAGGAACCCCCCTGGAGTCTTCTTTAAACCCTTTTCAGACTCTCTAAATATGAAAAGATTATCGAGTGACCTTGCTTCCTTTCACACTCGTTAAAAGGTTAGAAAGGGCGTCTTTCAAGTGATAGTTTATCTCTTTTTCGGTCTCGTTAGACTACTGTACGAAAAAGGAACTGAGAGAGTTATCTTTTAAGTGTTTTTCCAAACTCTATAATCCCGAAAAACCTTTGAGTTTTCTATCTTTGGACTCGTTAAAGCACACATCAACAAGCCCATACAGGACCGAACCCTTACTTCTTCTGGTTCGTTAAACAAAGGAAGAGGAACTTACCGAAGGTGAGTTATATCGAGCATGTGTTATCCTCCTCGAGCTCATTAAACCAAAAAGGGGTACTCATCCATCTAGATGGGGGAAAAATTGAAAAGAGCAAGCCAAGCAGTCTCTTGAGAACATCATCTAGCACTTCTTAGAGTCGCCCTTGAACACGACACTTTGTTATTTGCACATATCATAATCCGCTGAACCTCTGCACTGAGCCAATCCTTTGAGTTCCTTTCACTCCTTTGGGTCACCTGATGCAAGTCACCGTATCCACTGCATAAGTGTTGGTCCACGCCATGTTTTTCTGTTGTGCCTCAGTGTTCAAGGGAAGTATCCACCTCTGGAGTTAGCCATCCCAAATATCTTGCCTCAAAACCTGTGTCAGTCCATGTCCATTTGATCTACCAATTATATTTATATGTTTGTTTCGTGTCGTTGATGGGGGATACATCAAGGCCCTCCCTCGACGAGTCTATTCCTGTCGAATTCAACACATTATCCAGGAATTAGACTTAAAAACTAGTTAGTACTTTGGGACCTGCATGTCTCAATGGTAGGCCTCCTCACGTTCGATAGTAGGTCTACATCATTGACTCCTGATCGAATGATTCCATGGATGTTTGACCTCAGCTCATCTATTCACATTCGTTGGAATGTACTAGGGTACCTTGGGAATCATTGACATTAATGGTGATCTCCCTCGCACTTGTTAATGGTTCACACCATTGACCGGTAATCAAGTGGTTTCTGCCATGTTCGACATCAAGACATCTATTCACATGGTTAGAATCATACCATGTTGGGATTGGTAAGAAGACCCTGGGTTGAGTAACCACTTTGATATATGATTTACCCAGGCTGCGAAGGAGTTTCTATTGGACAAAGAACACATACACTGTTACATAGATCCACTTTGTATTGGTCGTGGCTATGTCTTGTCATCTCATAGATCCACTGTGTATTCTTCGTGGCTATGATTAGTCTGATTCATCAGAGTATAGATCCACATTGTATCTTCAATGGCTATACCTTTTTATAAATACAATTATGGATCCGCAGTGTATTCTATAGCGGCCATATCTTGCAAGTCTTGATCACCAAAGCATAGGTATGCCTGCCTTGGGTTTTGAAATATGTCATGATATTTGTTGGATTTTTGTGTGTAGCTTCCGTCAGGTTCTCCGAGTCTATACCCTTGCTTGAACGTCTACAAAGCATTTCAGTTATCAGTTCACATCTTCTAACTTCATACTTTGGGGGGCATTCCGTTACACGTCAAAATTACTCAACTGGATAAGTGTCGCATGTTCCTCTCAATTGTCGTAAGTGTCGCATCTTCCTTACAACTTTCGCAAGTGTCGCAAGTTGTTCACAAGTGTTGAAAACGTTGTTCAAGCATACTGCCATAACGACGACACTAAGGAGGCACTTAAAACATCTCATACACTTGATTTGGAGAAGGGGAACTGGTTAACTGAAGTCAAGGAACTCTTAACACCTGAGAAAAGATCTTAAACAAAGGTTTTGAGGGTGAGCTCTCCCCTACATCAGCCTTAGGAGCGTTGGCGCTCCCCTGTAAGGCCTCAGGGAGTGTTATAACGCTTGCCCGCCCCTCTGAAGGAGCGCTATCCACCTTTGGAGCGCTGGCGCTTCCCTCAAGCTTCCTAGGGAGCGCTACAATGCTCTGATGCCCCTTTTGAGGGAGCGTTGCCTAATCTGAGGCAGTAGTTGGCCCGTTGAGGAGAATAAGGGGAGGATCTTTCAAGTTTAGAAGGCAGTTGCATTCGAATTCTTGGTTCCATCAGGAGATCCCTGATCTAAGGAGGAAGTTCCTCAACTTGTTCTAAAGATAACTCAAGAGGTTAAGCTCCTCTTAACCTATATAAGAAAGCTCTATGATGGTGGAAAGGGGGAAGAATTGCTAGCATGAAACCTATGATCTCATAGGAAACACACAGTTAGCCAAAGAAGAGTGATTAGTGAAGCTGTTGTCATCCAGGTTGTGGATCTTTCAAGCAAGGATTAGACTAAGGGGACTTGACGAAGCTGTCGCATTTGCATCTACGATTGTAAGTACTGATGTCGTTATTCTCATTAATATGACACGCTTGGCCTGTTTCTTTCTAGTTTGTGTCTGATGTTACATGAACTTATCATTGATAGATAGATCTATTTTCAAGCTAATATCAATAGAGTAGGAAGTGGTCGTATCTTGTTTGTCTACAGGACTCAGCAAGGAGCAAAGGATCAGAGCTCAACTCGGAGCGTGCAGGGACAAACGTCGATAACGAGGTACTTCTGTTCTCCTTCCTTCTCATGTGTTAGTTTGTATAGATTTGAAAGGAAGTCAGTGTCCACGTTAAGCATTTTCTGTCTTAGAGTTAAGGTCAAGCTCTTTGAGGAAATATACCTGTCCGCAGGGAGATTTTCCTACAACAATAGATATTGCCAATATTTTCATGAAAGAAATATTTATACTACATGACATTCCTAAGGAAATCATATCAGACAGAGATACAAAATTTACTTCAATTTTTTTGAAATATCTGTTTGTTGGTTTTAAAACTAAATTGCTATTTAGTACATCCTATCACCCTCAAACTAATGGGCATACAGAGAAGGTAAAGCAAGTGTTAGAGGACATGTTAAGGATGCATGTGATGCATCATCCCAAGAAGTGGGAAGACTACCTACGACTAGTAGAATTTGCTTATAACAATGGCTATCAAGAGTCATTGAATATGAGCCCTTTTGAGGCTCTCTATGGTAGAAAATGAAATATTCCAATCAGTTGGAATAACCCAGTAGACACAATTACACTTGGGCGATATGCTAAAAGAAATGGAACAACAAGTAGTTCAAATAAAACATAATTTGAAAATAGCTCAGGATAAACATAAAAGCTATGCAAACAGAAAGAGGATGCCTAGAGAGTTCAAAGAAGGAGATCATGTGTATCTCCAAGTGAGGCCCCAAAAAATTTCCTTGAGAATGAGAACTTGTTCCAAGTTGACACCTCGATTTTGTGGACCCTTTGAAATTTTGGACAGGGTGGGACTTGTAGCATATAGACTAGCCCTTCCTCCCATAGTGAAGGCACATAATGTTTTCCATGTTTCTCTACTGAAGAAATATGTACATGATTCTAATCATATAATTGATTGGTCTGTGATTCAAGTGGAACCAAAGGGAGAATTTTTTCCAGAGCTACAATGCATAATAGACAGGAAAGAAATCTCACTCAGGAAGAGAACCATTGCATAAGTCAAGGTGCAATGGAAACACTTTTGTCCAGATGAAGATAAATGGGAAATGGAGGATGCCATGAAACATGCATACCCATTTTTTTTCACTATTTTGCATAAAGAACACAACGACATGTAGAACACCGAGGAAGATGTTACTTTAAGGGGGAGGGGATTGTAATACCCCTGTTCCCCCCAAATTGTAAATTTAACTATAGTTTGATAAAATACTATGGGAAGACTGATTATGTGTGGATGATGGAATTGATGAACCTTTTTTTATAGGATGTAATGTATATATTTTCTGTTACTAAATAAAATGGAAGATGTTGCATAACTTTTGAAGGGGTTTCCAAGGTAGATCATGATGCATGAGAGATATGGTGAGGGGAACCAATAATGGTTGAGATGATCCCTACCAGACTAGTACTCTACTGGATTTAAATTGTTCAGACCCGGAACAATCCTCTAACCCAGGGAATTTAATTACTAGTCAAGCTGGTAGTTGGGAATTCTTCCTCAGGAGTCAATGAAGAGATGGGTTGAGTACCCATTTGGAAATTCTTGACTTGATCCATGAAATTGGGAATTGGACCCATGAGATATTGCCGAGGAAGGCAAGAAAAGGTATGAAAACTGTGGGTAGAGAGGAGGATTTAAGAGGAAGGGGTTTGGTGACCATTTTCTAAAGAGGGAGAGAATGTGCAACTCTTTGGTTCTAAAGAGAATTGAAAAACAAATTTGTTTCTAGGTACAAGAATTGTTTGGAAACCTCTTCTAACCAAGCTGATAAATGGGGCTACAGAGAAGATGAGTGACTGAGGAAGCACTCATTGCATACCCCCTTGCTTGGTGGAGAGAAAATCGATCTGCCAAGTTCCCGTGGGAAGAGGAGAGTGACCTCCATCCATGGCTATTGCTGAACATAAGGAAGAATCTCTCTCAGAGAATAATGATCTAGCTAGAGTGTGGCCAGTGGTAAATCCTTCCAGGAGTTACCGTGCCTACGGTTGGGTGGAAAAGGGCACTCCTTTCAGCAATTGTAGCACTATCTAGTTTCTAGATAAGTATATTTTGTTAAATCTCTGTAGTGTTAAGATAAAAAAAATTATATACTATGTTTTAGAGATGTGTAAGTTTAATTTCTAAAAAAATGGCTTGAGAAATTTAAGTAAAAGGAAGAGAATGTTTTAGCTGAATCTCATTTGATTTACTTCATTATCTCTTGACTATCTGTGTGTTAAAATAATATTTCTGGGAGTGAATGTTGTGGTTGACTGCATTGCACAATTTAATGCATGCTTTGGAAGTGATGATGGGATAGTTAAAAATCTCTATAAAGCATCTGAAAGAAGAGAAATTGATTTCTACATCACAATGTTCTAGTTTAGCTTGTCCTCAAGCCTTACTATAGAAAACTTAGAGTATATCAGATCTAGGTTTGGACTATAGGGAAACAACCCAAACATTAAAAAATGCAAAAAACGTTATAAATAGGTATTAAGGAAAATAATTTTGGAATTATTCATGACACTTCTTACTTGAATTCAAAGTACAAAATCCCTTTAGATTTCATTTTAGCATTAATAACAATTATGCTAAACTTGTGTTAAATATCCTATAAATTTGGGAAGAATCCCCTTACTTTTGGTGGGCAGTAAATCCTGGTAGAAATGATAGATTTTACTATGAAGGAAATCCTTACCTTAGGACCAATTTCCTTAAATATAGGTAAGGAAAGTAAAGTTCTGTAAGAAGAGAAAGTTTACTCCTTTACCTGTGAGGAAGGGAAATTATAAACCATATTTTAAATGGAGAAAAATTCCCTCCTGAATATGATTTTATTTTACTATTCTAAAAGTCAGGAAAATATGAAATAGTTTTCATTCCCTTTTAATTACAGGTTTAATGAAATAAAATTCTAAATAAAACCTCACCAGACTTTGAATACGTGCACGAAAATGGTAATATATGTGTGTGTGTGTGTGTTAATAAACCCATGATTATCCGCCTGGATAATTTATTAGCACACTTCAGAGCTTCTGGACTTCGTAGGTTTGAAATGGAGAGTGAACTTGAGAATGAACCGAAGGCCGGATGAATTACATGCTAAATAGGATTAGTCCACCCATGATCAACCTCTTAATAATTTCGTAATAATTGGGACTTCGGGCATTGGGAGTGACAGACGTGTGAAGTTATTGT
>JASDQU010101560.1:87736-112574 GCA_032191745.1 Picea mariana | reverse complement strand
TTGGGATGTTGAATATGATTTTATTTTACTATTCTAAAAGTATAGAAAATATGAAATAGTTTTCAGTCCCTTTTAATTACATGTTTAATTAAATAAAATTCCAAATTAAAGCTCACCATACTTTGAATACATGCACAAAAGTGGTATTATATGTGTGTGTGTGTGTGTGTGTGTGTTAATAAACCAATGATTATTCTCCCTGATAATTTCTTAGTGCACTTCGGAGCTTCGAGACTCCAGAGGTTTGAAGTGGAGAGTGAACTGGAGAATGACTTGAAGGCCGCATGAATTACATGCTAAACGAGATTAGTCCACCCATGATCAACCTCTTAATAATTTCGTAATTATTGGGACTTCGAGCATTGGGAGTGACAAACGTGTGAAGTTATTGTTAATATATATATATATATATATATATATATATATATAATTTGTGAAAGCTGGGCACAAATTTTGATGGGGTTTATTATAAAATTTATATATTAAAATAAACACATGGACGAAACCAAATCCTTTTCCATTTTAAATTATTATGTAATGTGTAATGTATGCATGTGGGACTTCGATACTTCGAGACTTTAGAGCTTCAGGTTGTTGAAGTGATGGGATTGTGTTAACTCCCGAAGGCTTCTAGCCCAGAGTCTCCTTGGGAAAATGTTTAATGGAAAATTCATAATTATTAAGTACAAAATTGAATGTGCTTGTGGTATTTTAATATATTATAATATTATAAAATCCTCACTTCGAGGTCAACCTTTTCCCAAATAATTATATTATATAGATTTTATAACACATGTGGATGGGACCACTTCGGGGCTTCAAGGGAGAGTGTGTTAAAGGGATGAAATAGTTGACCTAGAGTTTCTCCCCCATTCCAATATAAAAATAAAATATTGGGGATTTTATTAAACCTGGGCGCAATTCTCAAGGAGGCGTTTTCCAATAAATATATTATAATAATAAAAAGTTTATTATAATAATGTTTGCATGTGGACAAGGAAAATCCTTTTCCATTTTTAAATTTAATATTTAATGTGTAACACGTATAAGTGTGGACCCTTCCAAACTTTGGGACTTCTAAAGTTTGAGACTTCAGGGCTCTAGGAGTTTGGGGCTTCGAGACTCCAGGATGTTTGGGGTGATAGAGTGAACAAGCTAAAAGGGCCGAAGGCCCGAACCTACCTGTAATGTTCCAATGTTTGCATAAATATTGATATAAATATTAAGGGTAATTAATTATATTATAATCTAATATAATTAATATTATTGCATCACTTTATAATATAAGTGGGACCCTCTCTAGAACTTCGACGTTCAAGATATTTGGGTATGTTCATAAAAGAATGAATAGGAGATTTGGGTATGCTAAATGATTAGTAAAGAGTGGGATTTTATCTTGATAATGATTAATTAAATTAATAGGCCTATAAAGGCTAGACAAGAGTCAACCTATGGTTGGACGAGTCTTTGTATTCTATGATGATGTGGCATGCCGGGTGATAGGGAGCCACGTGGATGTGTTAAGAACCTGGATAGTTCTACAAATATAATGACCACAACACTGAATACACAATCGATCCACAAGCAAGATAGAAGACTAAACCCTTTAGGTAGGGCACCACCATACAATGGATCCTATTATGGAAGGGATCATCTCCTGTTCACTTGCCTCTTCGAGGGGGCTTCCTTATAATGAGCTTCAGCTCTAAATACAATATTTCTCTTCATATCTCATTACATTGCTTTAACCCCTTTATATATTGCTACCATCACCTAAGAACATTATAGAGGAGGAATCTTCTAGAAGTATAACCTTCTAAGAAGTCCTCTTACATTTATTACTAATTACCCATTTATGATATCTAACTACCATAGTGGGCCTTATTTAATAATGTAGTGGAACTAGTCCACCTTACATTGAATGACCTCCACTATTATCACTATGGGCTCTCTGCCCCCCCCACTACCTCTCTAGCTACCTTACATTCCATCCCCCTTATGAAAGCATTGTCCTCAATGCTTGATGTACAACCATATACCAGGGTCCCATGGATAATTGTGGACCATAATGCTGAAGAAGACTGGAGAACCAAGGTCCCATGTAGAAAGGAAAGCCACCATGCTGAAGTAGTCCAACCACCATTGTAAGCCCAGGTCCCATGTCCAAGTGCTCATGTGAACTCCTCGTGGAAGATTTTGGAACCTAATAACCAACTCAAAATGATTCTCCAAAGACTGACACATGTCATGTGGATCCAAATAAGAAGATCCATCCACATAGTGGAAAAGGGTCGTAGCAGAATCTGGAAGGAATAATACCACTGTAGAATATGCAGGATGGACACTGGTAATAATCATTGGCTCTCGATTTGTCACATTGATTCTCTCTACAGAAGGTGGATTAGATTCATCAAATAAAATATGAAAGTGGCTGTCATCCCAAAAATGACAACTATCCATATACCAATCTTCACAATCAGCCTCAAAATCATACCAAGCATATATTTCTTGATTATATTCATCCTTGATGTCCACCATAAGAAATCTCTACTGCATGTTATCCAATGAATCTTGAATACTACGAAAACTATCATTGAGGCCATTTGCAAGGTCATGCAATCTAGCATCCAATGTGTCATACAATTTGGATTTGAATGCTTCAAGAGTTTCCTTGAGGGTTTGAGAGGAAATAGCCATATGATATATCTAAATACAATCACCACACATGATATATGAAACCATATAGAAAACCACCACTTTATTATAGAAAACCCTTGAGGTAGGGCAACACCATACAATGGATCCTATTATGGAAGGGATCCTCTCCTGTTCACTTGCCTCTTCGAGGGGGCTTCCTCTTAATGAGCTTCAGATCCAAACACAATATTTCTCTTCATATCCCATTACATTGTTTGAACCCCTTTATATAGTGCTACCATCACCTAAGAACATTCTAGAGGAGGAATATTCTAGAAGTAGAACCTTCTAAGAAGTTCTCTTACATTTATTATATCTAACTACCATAGTGGGCCTTATTTAATAATATAGTGGACCTAGTCCACCTTACATTGAATGGTCTCCACTATTATCACTATGGTCCCTCTAGGCCCCCCTACTACCTCTCTAGCTACCTTACATTCCATCCCCCTTTTGAAAGCATTTTCCTTAATGCTTGAAGTACAACCATATACCAGGGTCCCATGGATAAGTGTGGACCATAGTGTTGAAGTAGACTAGAGAACTAGGGTCCCATTGAGAAATGATAGCCACCATGCTGAAGTAGTCCAACTGCCGTTGTAAACTAGGGTCCCAAGTCCAATTGCTCATGTGAACCCCACATGGAAGATATTGGCACCCAATAATCAACTGAAAATGATGCTCCCAATACTGACACCTATCATGTGGATCCAAATAAGAATATCCATCCTCACAGTGGGAGATGATCAAAGATGAATCTAGAAGGAATAATACCATTGTATAATATGTAGGCTGGATGCTGGTAACTAGCTCTTGATGTGGGACATTGATGTTCTCTACAAAAGGTGGAGTAGAGTCATCAAATAAAATATGGAAGTGGTTGTCATCCCAAAAACGACAACTATCCATATACCAATCATCACAATCGGCCTCAAAATCATACCAAGCATATATTTCTTGATTATATTCATCTCTGAGGTCTGCGATAAGAAACCTCTCATGCATGTTATCCAAAGAATCTTGAATACTACAAAAACTATCATTGAAACCATCTACAAAGCCATCCAATCTGTCATTCAATGTGTCAAACAATTGGGCTTTGAATGCTTCAGTAATCTGTAGAATTTATTTGAGGGTTTGAGAGGAAATAACCATATGAGCACCCTATGAACTCTTCGGTCCCGCAACCATCATGAAAAAACCCAAAAAATGGAACAATAAGTTACGGAAAAAATCACGGTTTTTTTCTGGAAAAACCCTAAAAACTGTTGAATTTAAAATGCCCATAACTTTACTTCCTGGACTTCGTTTCGGCTGATTGTTTTTTTTAAATTGGGTGAAATTGTGAGAGGAAATCATATATGTAATTGTTTTGGGAAAATTCGGCCTCCAGCTGCTATAGAAATACAAAAAACAATCGCGTCGTCGTCCACGGAAAAAACCCTGAAAAATTACAGATTTTAAAACTTCAATATCTTGACTTCCCGGACTCCGTTTCTGACGATTTGTTTTTTCAAATTGGGTTTTTTTTAAAGAGGAACTTATATATACAACCTATTTCTGTAAATTTGTCACATAAATATACCAACAATTTCTGGAATATCGCGGCCCTCTTTTTTCTTCTCCAAAAAAAAATTCTGCAAAAATAAAAATATTTTTCCACAATGTGTGCCAATGAAAGTGCTTTGATACCACTTGTTAAGAACCTAAATAGATCTACAAATATAATCACTACAATACTGAATACACAATAGATCCACAAGCAAGATATAAGAAATCACACTTTATTATTACCAAACCCTTGAGGTAGGGCAACACCATACAATGGATCCTATTATGGAAGGAATCCTCTCCTGTTCACTTGCCTCTTCGAGGGGTCTTCCTCCTAATGAGATTCATCTCTAAATACAATATTTCTCTTCATATCTCATTACATTGTTTGAACCCCTTTATATAGTGCTACCATCACCTAAGAACATTCTAAAGGAGGAATCTTCTAGAAGTAGAACCTTCTTAGAAGTCCTCTTACATTTATTATATCTAATTACCCATTTATTATATCTAACTACCATAATGGGCCTTATTTAATAATATAGTGGACCTAGTCCACCTTACATTGAATGACCTCCACTATTATCACTATGGGCCCTCTGGTCCCTCCCACTACCATCTCTAGCTACCTTACAGGATGCCACATGGCGGTGAGAGACTCTAGTCGATGAAGGCCTAAAGAACTTTGAAGGACCATAACCTGAGATCTAGAAAATGGATCAGAAAAAATATATAGTCGATGGACAACCCTCGCCGAACCAGAGATGATGAAATCCTAGTTATGGGGATTTGAGGTGATTGAGAAAAGAGAAAATTTGTATGCCACATCCCTTAAAAGGATACTTAAGGGGTTTGGTGTGTGTCAATTCCCATTCTCATTTTCTTCCATCTCCTCGCTTATGAGATATATATATAAGACATCCTTGTCCTTCTCTTCTTCAAGCAAAACAGAACATTGGAGGTCAAGTGGTCCTAAGTGGCCCGGGGTAGGAGGATTATGGACAATAGTTACGGATAGTGCCGACAACAGAAGTCAAGTATATTTCATTGTACTGCTGCTTTTCTTTATAAAAAATTAATCTCTCTCTTTCCCCTCCCAAGATACTTTGTACTTTCATCTTCATGTTTAATGTTCAATTTCTATTGTTGGTACTAATTCTCCTAACTATAGTTAGCTAGTTAGTTATTTCCTAATTCATTTATATTTTCCATATTGGTTTGAGGAAGTTCTTTTTTTGTGTTTGCAGGTTGTGAATCCCATGAAAGGAGTAAGAGGATTGGAGTGAGGGCCATTCACACATCTCGTCTCCAATCATCCATTTACTAAGTAATTCCTCTAACTACCTTGGTAATTATTTTAGAATTATTGTAGGCTAAGATAGGAGAAAGAAATAATGTTATATTCAATTTCCAATTTGTTGTGATTTCACCCTAGTCATAGGATAGAGTTTTTTTATCCATAATAGTGTCGTGAAATATTCGACTAAGTACTATTGTTGGAAACCCTTTGGTATATCAAAAATATATAGAACTTGACACTCCTCTGTCTTTAGGACCCTGTAAACCCTAGCCTTTGAATTTATCTAGTGAAATTCCTACATCTTTTCATCCATAAAAAAATTGGGTATTTTGTCAGTGAAATAATACTCTACAAGTAGTAATACTCCTACTAGTGAAAAAACAAAAAATAAAAAAATAAAAATTGGGTTCTATTGACACCATTGTGAGAGACCTATCTCAAACAATTCATTCTGTCATGCTGATTTCTAGGGTCCACCTCTCAAGTAACATTTTTTGTGTGGACTCAACACTATAGTGTTGGAATATTGTTTAATACTGAGAGGGGGGAGGGGGGGCAAATCAATATTATCCTTTTTCAACAATTTAAAACCACTTAATTATTAATTTTATCAAATCAAAACAAATGATCAATAAAAATGTACAATACACAAAATTTAAACGTGGAAAACTCAACTTCACAAATATTCTTCTTATTTTCAATAAAGATTACATTTAATTTATGAGCTCCAACTCAAAGGAAACATCAATTCCCTGTTTTACTAGCATCGACTAGAAGGAGGCTGCAACCCCCTAGATTTTACCAACACCAACTCAGTTTCTTTAGCTATAATTGAAAATATTTTGCAAAACCTTGGTTTAATAACTTCAACTAGAAGGAAGTTACAACCTCCTTTGCAGGCTCCAACTTACCTTAGCACCACCCAACCTCTCTTTTTATGATAAGTACTTCAATATTCAAATATTCATTATCTTCTTTGGATTTTGTTGCATATCTTCATTTACTTTCTTGGCCTCTGACTATGTTATTGATCTTAAGATTTCAAGCACATAGACACTCCCTTTTTCAACAAGAATTTATGTTTATATAGTCTTCCAATGGTCATGTATAACTGAACAATTGCACCTCTTCAATATAAGAATGTATCTCTTTATTATAAGTATGTTCCTTTTCAATAAGCATTGCTAAGATAAGAACAAATTCTCACGAGCTCCATAGTGAAATTTGGCATTGGTCAATTCCTAAAACACCATGGGATGAAAGAGCGTGTCACCTTTGTGACACTAAGAAATTTGAAGATAATTTTTTTTTCTCTTAGATTGTCCAGCCTATACCCATATTAGATCTCATTTTCAAAATATTTATCACACTACCAACCGTCCTAACCTCTTAACTCAACAAAAGTATGGTGATCTTGGAAAGCTTCTCTTAATTCTTTTCGAGCACAAAAACAAAATTCTAAAGAATCGCAAGTAATCACTTACCCTCTTAAGGTCCGATAGACGAATTCGGTCTTAGTGGACGTTAATCATCATCAATATAAAATATTAATCATACTAGTTTAATTAATAAATATCAATGAACCATTGTGCCTTTTAGATCGTTTAGTCACGTTTTCAATTGGGTCAATATATTTTGACTATCATGATTTAATTCAATTTTTACCTTACCATAGTTAAATACCACCATGGTTTGCAAATACCATGTGCTATTTTGCTTTTTCCCTTTTTCTTTAACTCCGCTTTAACTTTTACCTTTTTTCTTTAATCAAATTTTACTTTTACCTTTTTCTTTATTCCATTTTCATATTTACTCTTCTTTTACATAAACTCCACTTCCATCTAACTTTTCAAATTTTGTTATTTATCAAAGTCATATTTATATTTAGTCCACTTTCATTTCCACTTTTGCGTAAAATCCGTTTCTATTTAACTTTTCCACTTTTGTATTTAGTAAAGTGATACCAAGGTCATATTTATATTTAATCACTTACTAACCTTTAACATATATTTGATCACTTACTAGCCTTTGACATATAATTGATAATTTATTTAACAATTGACTGCATGAGTGGATCTTAACCATTGGTGGCTGCTGGAAATTGTTTGGCTTTGAAGGGTCTCCCAACTTCATCTTGGAAAAAATGATGACCAAATCTTGCTATGAAATATCGACTACCGTGTTCATTTGATAGTCTCAAGGGTTGTCGGTGCTGCATGAACAACTTTCCCTTTGACTATACTCTGAAATATTAGTGCATGAGAAATTATTCAAGAGGGCGACTCACCAGAATTTGTTCTGTTCATCACGATCATGTCTCAACAAAATATACAATCACCAGGACAACTTGACTCGACCAATGTAGTAATTGAAATTGTCTCATTCTTTCATTCTTTCAAAGCATTCTTTCTGACATTGTTGGTGAGTAAATTCTCTCTCAGACATTCATTCCAGTTATTGGTCAGTAAACAATTTGACTTGGATTCCAGTTTTTGTCAAATTTCCTTCCCCCTTTCAACTGACAAGCATCCCTCGGTCGACTTGACCTAGATAACATTTTGACTTGGATAAATTTCAACTTGGATGAATTTCGACTTGGATGTTAGAAAAACAGGATCACAGAGCAATAAAATAAACAAATGTGGAAATGAAAAACATAAGATACATAATACAATAGAGACACATATATACATGGTTTACCCAGTGTGGGTTACGTACACCAGAGAAATTTCCAGGTCCTTCCTTTTATTATCCAACAAAATGAAGGGATACAACCTACATGGTGCAAACCCCCTCCTCTCCAAGGGCTGTGCGACCTCCTGGTCTAGGATCTTCTCAAGACTGAATCCAAACAGTCTTCGATTCCCTGCTAGAACCTCTAAGAAAAAAATCCACAGGTCTCTATGAAACTTCCACCTGTGTGAACAAGTGCTAAGTGAAATCCTTTTTCCACGTGACCACGCCTTGTGATTACACGCTTATTCGAAAAGGCGCATCGCGATTTCACGTATCGTCTATATGAGTCAACCGACTCTCCGCTTCCGAGTTCCAAAATTTCGACAAGGGTCTAGCACATGCTAGCTCCTCCCTTATCCTCCATCCATATGACCCTTCACTATGACCTGGGGCCAATCCTTTCGAGCGCGTCAGGATTTCGTGTATCGGGAAATCCCTATGTGATTCACCTTCGTTCTCTCAATCCTTCGATACCTGAAATTGTGAAATATTCGGATCAGATCAATGGTCCAAACTGGATCTCCATCCAACGAATGTGATTATGTCGCGATTTCGCATTTCACGAATATTCACAACTCTTACCTTCAACTTCCCGATTTATGAATCAACGAAATGTTGATCTGTCACCATGTGTCCTCTTTCAATGGACAATCCTGATTATTTCAGGATTTTGTGTTTCGTGATTTCGTGAATTTCACTCTGCTTCTTCCAAATCTGTTGGTTTCGCAAAATTTCGATGACTCCTCGCGACTAACCAGTGCGCTACTTCTTTGATAGCTAACGACTTGTAAGATTTCGACCCTTTCTGAATGGATCTTGATCCTCGATCTTGTCCAATCTTCAAAATTCCTTTCTGAAGGATTTCTCCCACTCAATCCTCCATAATTGTTCTTTCTTCAAAATTCAATTTTCTACGCTTCACCTTTGAACGCTTCAAATCTTCAAAACTTAGAAACTTTTGTAAGTGTTTCCTCTCAAGACTTAAAACCACTACTCCTCCTGAAATTATGGCAAATGAAATTTAAATCTCGCCCCTTAGTGCACACTTTCACTTTGTGTCTTTTTCAAAAGACTTTCAGATGCCCTCCTGGCATACTCTGTGCTCAACCTCCTGAGCTTTAAAATTTTAACACAAGTTTGTTTCTATATGCACTCCTTGCGCTCAATATGCACACTCTGCATACATAATTTCCCTGCTATCCCTTCTGAGCTTTAAGTCGAAAAATACTTCTTCACACACACTCCTTGCGCTCTGCACGCACTCCTTGCATAATCTTACAAAAGAGAAACAATTGAACTCATTCAATTATTCATTCATTCACTATGAACATAATCCATTCACAAACACATAACACCACAATCAAACTGTAAACAATATCAACACTGTGTATTTGGGTCAATTTCCTCTGTTCTATTCATTTCAGAATGAAACATAATTACAGTCGTTTATCCTTTACAACTATTGCAAGAAAAACTTGTCTAAGGACCTATAGATTTTTTCTCTCTTCTTCCTCCTATCTAAATACTATTACCTTCTATTCAAGCAGTTACCTACTCAATTAATGCAACCTAATGACTAATAAGGGATAATATCCCACTCTTATCATACATTTACAATTGCTTAAAGGATTTACAATGGTTCTGTCATTTCAAACGGTGGCTCGGTTTTACACAACCAAAATTAATTAACAAGAATTCCAAAAATTCTTTGCATCGCTTCCAAGCTAGTTAATTGTCAGTTCATCTCCTTCGATGTGTTGAGGTGTCGATTCCAATTCCACGTCTGCTTCCTTTTGATGTGATTGCGATGCTCCTGCATCACTACAACACACCCATTGTAACTTCCTCTTCTTTCTCTCACAATATCCTCTCTCATAACACAATATTCGCTATCACTTACAGCCGCAATACAATTCCCTCATACATAAAAGAGGATTTCCTTATAGGGTAAAAATCCATAACATAAATTCTACCATAATATGTGCGACCTTATAGTGAACGATCTAGATTGACTATGAAATTACAATATTTTACAAGACAATTTTTCCCAAAATTTTGCTTCGGGGGCGCTGCCCCTAAATCCTCCGTTAGAGGGGGGGTGTCCATTAATTATCTCCCCCCACCCCTTGGGACCCCCTAATGACAATAATGGGGGGGGGGGAAATCCCCCCCACACCCACCCTTCAGGAAATGGGATCCAAGCATGACTAAACCAAACCTATGAATCAAGAAGATAATCAGGCTCCAAAACCAACATTGGATAAATTCAACTTGAGTCATTTCGACTTGGTTGACTTGTGTTGTCTCCATCCCAAATTGCCACATATTACCGACTCATCATTATCTGACTCAACTTGAGCCATTTTCTCTCGACTTTCCGCGTCTTCTCGTCTCATCCTTATCCGACTTGACTTGTCCCATTTCATACTCCACTATGGTATTTCTTGTCTTCATATTGACATCAATGCATTTCCCCTAAGAAAAATGCATTTCCACTAGTGCTCTATTTTTCATCCACACTACCATCCCAATCAAAATATTTGTAGGCAATTAGGTCAAATCCTTTATTCCTTGGATACCATAAGCCAAATTTTGATGTGCCCTTAATATATCTAAATATTCTCTTGACAACCATCACATGTGATTTCTTGGGATATGATTGAAATCTTGCCACCATTCCTACTGCCTGCATGATATCAGGTCTGGATGTAGTCAAATACAGTAGGATCCCAACCATAGATTTTTAGAGAGTTGAATCTGTAGAAGGTGACTCATCTTCCTTGCTGAGTTTGCAGCTGGTGGTCATTGGAGTGCTAACAAGTGCACTTTCAACCATTCCAAACTTTTTAAGTATCTCTTTCAAGTATTTGGACTATGTAATAAACATTCCTTTCGGTGAATGAGTGATTTTAAGTCTAAGGAAGAAAGTTATCTCTCCAATCATAGACATTTCAAACTCTTTAGACATTTCTTGAGCAAATTTATGACTTGATTCATCATTGTTGCAGCCAAATATGATGTCATTCACATAGACCACTGTTAGAGACCTAGCCCCTCACGTAGGTAGAACAATATATTAGGATGTAATAAAGGTCAATATTAATAAGGCCTTGCAATAAGGTAGAATAAGTCGAATGTAAGAAGACCTAATAGAAGCTTCCTTAGAAGGATCTTCCTCTAGATGGTTCTTTTGATAGACATATTTAGTATAAATAGGAGTTGAGGGTATGTGAACCCTAGTTTTTGATATTATTGTAATAGAGCTCTGCTCAACTGGAGGTTTCCCCCTCGAAGAGGCCAGTGAACATTGCTATCTGAATCAAACTTCTCTTTCTGGTGTTATTTTGATATCATTTCAGTGTTATTGTGGTGTTGTTCTGGTTATATTGTTGTTTATCTTCCATTTCTAGCATTTTATTTCTATTCTGCATACTTTTTATATCTGGAATATTACAAGTGGTATCAGAGCACTTTCCTCGGCAGAAAATTGTGGGTTAATTTTTTCCAGGGTAGAGACGTATTCTGGCGTCTTTAAGCTACAAAGATCTATCGTTACGCGCATAAACTCGTGGTTGAGGGATTCATACACATAGTAAATGCAATTGGTTCTTAAGCGCACATCTTTTGGCCACCCTTGTAACCCCTGTTGGTATCCCTTCGAGTGGTAGCGCATCAGACAACACTTGTACACAGATCAACCTAGATTTCCTAAAGCCCTCTTTAGATAAACTGATCGATCGCCTCACTGCTATACTGTCACCGAGAACATCAATCAGGAAGATATTATCTAATACCTAGGTAGTCGAGTAGTATGGGTAAGGGCATGATCTAGCCTCCTTAGTTGGTGCCTTGAGATATTGGAATGAGTACTACTGTTGGACCCCGCATGTATATCAAAGAGCTATAGCACAGGACAAACCCTTGTCTATATAACCCTTGAATACCTAACCCTTGGGGACGGAAACAAAACATAAAACAAACAATATCTATTGCCGTGCAACTGTGTTCGAGTTGCCAAATCGCTACACATTTATTCTTGGTTAATCATTTGGGTATTTCATCATTGCAGTATTCTTCAGACCAAAGTATAATTCTGCAGGTGTAAAAAAAAAAAAAAGTCTGGAAATTTTTGCACCATTATTTGAGACCTATTCCATTGGATTTATCTCTTCGCCCTTATCACCTTCATACTGATAATTTTTCAGCAAAATTTTTGACCCTACTTGCCCCTTTTTGGTTTCCTTGTCATCCTGGCCCATACCCATAGCCAAGAATTGGAATCTCGCTTCAATACCTTGCAATCTAATTTAACAGAGACCCAACAATAAGTGAGACAACTTAGTGC
This sequence comes from Picea mariana, assembly GCA_032191745.1. Classification (NCBI taxonomy): domain Eukaryota; kingdom Viridiplantae; phylum Streptophyta; class Pinopsida; order Pinales; family Pinaceae; genus Picea; species Picea mariana. The sequence goes on along the minus strand of JASDQU010101560.1, from coordinate 99,945 downwards.
CAATATTGCCACCATCAATAAAAACATGCATTCCTCCATCATCACATCAATCACCAAACTCAAAGAAGACCTCAAACAAGACATGAATACCCAACTTGAATCTGTCGTTTCGATGATCTGCACCAAGCTGCATATCCCTGCAGATCCCCCTTTATTTGACCCACCTTTGCATACCGAAGCTGAAACTTCCTCTCATTCCGATAATTTTCAGCACCATCACTTTCAATGTGACCTACGCCTTCCACAGGTGGATGTGAACAAATTTGATGGCTCAGATCCCACAGGTTGGGTAACTCAAATGGAACATTATTTCTCTTTGTATGACATTACAGATGATTTGGCCGAACTCCGGTATGGCGTTCTCCATCTAGATCAAGAACGTTGGCAATGATGGCAATGGAGAAAAACTGACCGTCAAGGGTATGTTGCTTGGACACACTTTGTGGCAGAGCTTTATGAACACTTTGACACTGAAACCAATCATTTAGGCCGTTTTGACAAATTTGAAACAATCTGGAATAATGGAATACTTTATAACTGCTTTTGAGCGACTGGATTTTCATACAGAGGGCATGTCTGATGCTTTTTTCAGAGAATGTTTTATTAGTGGCCTCAAGGATGAGATTCATGCTTATGTCCTCATGGCTCGGCCTTAGAGTTGGGTGGAGGCTACTAAGAGAGATAAGGAAGCACAACAGGTTGTCTCTTCTCAAAACCAGAAACCCCCCTTTATTCCTCGCACTAAACCAGTAAATCCCACTACTCCTTCTTCTCCACTAAAGATCCACAAATTCACCAGGGATGAAATGCATGAATGCCAACTCAAAGGCCTTTGTTATAATTGTGATGAAAAATATTTTCCAGGCCACAAGTGTAAGGAACAAAATCACTTTATGGCCATCTCAGAGGATATTTCAGAAGAGGATGTTGAAACTCCCCTTATGTCTGAGTCACCTGAACCCACTGACACAACCCCTCCCTCATACCCTCCCTAAGTAGAATCGGTCATTTCCCTAAATGCTCTCAATAGCTTCTCTACTCCCCAAACCCTCAAGCTATTTGGTTACATCAAGCATAGGAAGGTCATCATTCTTGTTGATAGTGGAAGCACCCATACTTTTATTCATCACCGAATTGCCCAAGAAACTCATTGCTATATCCATGCAGTCAATAATTTCCAAATCATGATTGCCAATGACAACTCCATGAAATGTGGAGGGCGTTGTGAAAATGTGCATCTCCAAATTGGTGACTACCACCTGAAATGTCATATGTTTGCTATCGACATGGGCGGTTGTGACATTGTTTTGGGTGCAGACTGGCTAAGGAATTTGGGTCCCATTATCATGTATTTTAAGGAATTAACCATGAAATTCGACCAGGAGGGCCAACACTATAAGTTCCAAGGCATCACCATCGGTTCCCCTGAGATCATTAGTTCCCATCGCATGGAAACACTACTCAAAAATGGTCATTCTGGCGTTATTTCCCACCTCCATGTCATAAAAGCAACTAAGACACCTTTTGTGCCGCAAGACCTCCAATCCATTCTCTCTAAACATCAAATGGTATTTTCCACTCCCTAGGGACTCCCTCCTTCCCATGGTGTTCATGATTATTCCATTCCCCTTGTACCAGGAAGCCTTCCTCCCAATATTTGTCCCTATCATCACCTCTTTTCCCAAAAAACTGAAATTGAGAAAATGGTTCAAGAACTGCTTAACGCAGGCATTATCCGCCCTAGTACGAGCCCCTACTCTTCTCCCTTAGTCATGGTCCTGAAGAAATAAGGTTCTTGGCGCATGTGTCTCGACTTCTGTGCCCTTAACAAACTCACCATTAAAGACAAATTTCCCATTCCTATCATTGATGACCTCTTGGATGAATTGAGTGGTGCCGAGTTCTTTACTGAGCTTGATCTTCGCTCTGGCTACCACCAGATCCGTATGAAAGAGGCAGGCATTTCTAAAACTTCCTTTAGAACTCTTGAGAGCCACTATGAGTTTTTTTTCATTCCCTTTGGCTTGTGTAATGGCCCCTCCACCTTCTAGAGCCTCATGAATCATGTCTTCCATCCTTTTCTCCATCATTTTGTCTTAGTTTTCTTTGATGAAATCCTCATCTATAGAAAAACCTGGATAAACCATCTTGCTCATGTGAATTGAGTTCTCCATCTACTCTCTCAACACCATCTTTTCATGAAACAATCTAAATGTGATTTTGGTGCCTCAGAATTTGAGTACTTGGGTCATCTTGTTGGAAAGGATGACGTCAGGGTGGATCCTAAAAAGATTGAAGCTATGCAAGACTGGCCACACCCAAAGACCCTCAAAAGCTTGTGTGGATTTCTGGGCTTAACAGGTTATTATCACAAGTTTGTTAAGAATTATGGAAAGATTGTGACACCTCTCACTGCACTCCTTAAAAATAATTCTTTCACTTGGACTCCAACAGCTGCTCAGGATTTTCAAACATTGAAGATGGCCATGTGCACCACCCTAGTACTGGTCCTTCCTGATTTCACAAAGACCTTTTTCCTAGAATGTGATGCTTCAGGGAAAGGAATCGACATTGTCCTTATGCAAGAGGGCCGATCTCTATCCTTTACCAGAAAACAATCGTGTGAATGAAATTTGGGCAAATCCATCTATGAAAAGGAAATGTTGGCCATTCTACATGCAGTTGATCTTTGGAACCCTTACCTATTGGGGCAACGCTTCCAAATTAAGACAGATCATCAAAGCCTCAAGTATTTTTTGGAACAACGCATTTCCTCCCCAAAGAAACAAAAATGGGTGACTAAGCTCTTTGGATATGATTATGAGATCATTTACAATAAAGGAAAAGACAATGTGGTCGCGGATGCACTTTCCCGAAAATATGAAGATGAAGGGTCCCTTTTTTCTCTCTCCTTCATTGTACCAGAGTGGCTCCAATCCGTTTGCCAGGAATGGCTACATGATCCCAAAAGTTCGCATTTGATACAACAATTGCAGTCCAATTCTCCAGTTTCCTCAGGGTAATCTTGGCTCCATGATGAGCTTCGATACAAAGGCCATTTGTATTTAAGTAAATAGTTAAAACTTAAATCCACGGTACTTTTTGAGCTTCATGCTACACGCACAACTGCGCACTCCAGGTTTACCAAAAACTATGACAGGGTCAAATGTTATTTTTTCTGGGATGGTATGAAACTAGACATTTGTAATTTTGTGGCTGAATGTGATGTGTGTCAACACAACAAGGGTGAAACGGTCAAATCTCCTGGCACACTACAACTGCTTCTGATTCCCCCTGCTATTTGGCAGGATATCTCTATGGATTTGATTACAAGCTTACCTAAATCGAGCAATAAATCAGTCATCATGGTGGTAGTTGATCACCTTTACAAGTATGCTCATTTCTGTGCTCTTCAACACCCATTTACAACATCCACTGTGGCTCAACGTTTCATGGATTAGGTCTTCAATCTTCATGGCATGCCGCATTCTATTGTTTCTGATCGCGACCCAACTTTCACCGTCAATTTTTGGCAAGAACTGTTCAAGCTACAAGGCACCCAATTGCATCTCAACACAACTTATCATCCCCAGAATGATGGTCAAACTGAAGTTGTCAACAAGTGTTTGGAAACATATTTGAGGTGTTTTGCATCAGAAAAGAAAAATTAGTGGGCTCAATGGTTACCCTTAGCTAAATGATGGTACAACACTTCATACCATACAACTACCCGCATGACTCCTTTTGAAGCAGTATATGGAAAAATTCCACCTTCAGTTCTCTCATATTTACCAGGTGTCTAGAAGGTCCAGGCAGTTGACCAAATGCTTACAGTTCGAGAGGATACTCTTCGTACCCTCAAAGAGAATTTGGTCATGGCCCAGAACCCCATGAAGAAACAAGCAGATCAAGGTCACTCTAAACGTCAATTTGCAGAAGGGGATTAGGTGTTTCTTCGAATGCAACCTTACAAGAAAAATTCCCTCAAGGCCGACCATTGTCAGAAACTGGCACCCAAATTTTATGGTTCTTATACCATTCTCAAGTGTGTGGGACATGTGACCTATCAGTTAGCTTTGCTCAATCATTCTAAGCTACACCCTGTTTGTCATGTTTCATGCTTAAAGAAGGTGATTGGAACTAAGTGCCAAACTCAAACCAACCTTCTTGAGTTGGACAAAGAAGGATCCATTTGGCTACAATGACAAGTAGTTTTGGACTAGCGTGAGCGTCGCCTACATCAACAAACCATCAAGGAAGTGTTAGTCCAGTGGAAAGATAGAACTCCAATAGATGCCACTTGGGAACCAACTACCATTCTGCAGCAATTTCTACATCTCAAGCCTTGAGGACAAGGTTGTTTTTAAGGGGGAGGACATTTTAGGGACCTAACCCCTCATGTAGGTAGAAAAATATATTTAGATGTAATAAAGGTGAATATTAATAAGGCCTTTCAATAAGGTAGAATAAGTCGAATGTAAGAATACCTAATAGAAGTTTCCGCTTCTAGAAGGATCTTCTTCTAGATGGTTCTTTTGATAGACATATTTAGTATAAATAGGAGTCGATGGTATGATAACCCTAGTTCTTGATATTATTGTTGTTAGACATGCCTCTTTTGAATCCTTGTTGCATCAGGTACTTATCCGATCTTGCATACCATGCTCTCGGTGCTTGTTTAAGGACGTAGAGTTCCTTCTATAATCTGTACACTTTTTCTTCTTTTTTGGTTGTTCAAATCCTTCTGGATGCTCTGTGCAAACTTGTTATTTTAGGTCTCCATTCAGAAATGTAGACTTTACATCCATTTGATAGACTTTAAAATTCTTAAAGCATGAGTATGCTAGAAATAATCTGATGGATTCCATTCTTGCAACTAGAGAAAATGTTTCTTCAAAGTTAATCACTTCTACTTGTCCATACCCTTTGCACACCAATCTTACTTTATTTCTTATAACTTGACCATCTTCATTAAATTTGTTTTTAAAAATCCACTTGGTCCCTACCACATTTTTATTTTTTGGTCTTGGGACAAGTTCTCAGGTCTGGTTTTTCTCTATTTGATCCAGCTCTTCATTTATGACTTTGATCCAATCTTCATCTTTACTAGCCTATGCAAATGTTTTGGGTTCTATTAAGGATAGTAAGGCTTGTTCTAATTTGTACATTAGTTTTCTTCTTGTTTCAACTCAAACACTTTTATTACCAAGGATTAGACTTTCTGGATGATCTCTTTGTGCTCTCCTTGATGGTGATTTTGTATCTTGTCTTGGTGACTCTTCTTCTGTGTTTTCGTGTGATTCTTATTTTCCTTTTCTTCTTCACGTTGTGAGTCTTCCTCTTGAATATTTATACTTTCTTCACCATCATCATCTCTTATTCTTTTATTAATTTGTGTATTAACTTGAGATTTGATCCCTTTTATTTTTAGATCATCCACTTTTACATTTTCACTTTCCACAATCTTGTGTAGCCTTTTTGGTGGATGTGTAACCAAGAAATATTCCTTCATTGGTTCTAGAATCAAATTTTCCTAGGTTATCATCATCTCTATTTATGTAGCATTTTCTCCAAAAAACTTTGAAGTTCTTAATTGATGTTGGCTGCCATACCATAACTCATATGGTGTTTTTCAGAATTAACTCTAAGCTATCCTCTATTAAGTATGTATACAGTTGTATACACTACTTCTCTCCAATATATATCTGGTAGCTTGGCTTCATTTAGCATAGTTCTGGCCGCCTCTTGAACAATTCTATTTTTCCTTTCAACAAATCCATTTTGCTGAGGAGTCCTTGGAGAAGAAAAATGTCTTTTGATTCCATGAGTTTCACAAAACTCATTGAATTTGTTGGAAGTAAATTCCCCTACATTGTCTGACCTGAGACACTTGATTTTGAGATCAGTCTCATTTTCAGCCAGTGCCTTGTGTTGTAACATTGGTTAAAATTTAATTTTTTATTTATTTTAGGCATTGGTTTATTTTTCTTTCTTAGATTTTAATTTGAGTTTAAATTGTCTTAGATTAATCTTCTATGTTATCATAGTCTAGATTTTTCTTTATTCTAGCAATAAAATATAACTTTAGTTTAAATCTTAATTATGCTAGTGTAATTAATGATATTATTGTTAATTTTGTTATTATCCTTTACTTAGGTTTTTATTTTATGTTAATTATTTAAAATTTATATATGTGTATAAATAGACTGTAATATATAAGTTGTATATTATATATTTATTTAGTTAATTATAATTAGAGTTAATATTATAGTCATATTGTTATATAAGTTTTGTGAATTTTAATTTATATATATATATTATTCTTATGCATTTTTACCATTGCAGTCAAATATAAGTTTTGTGAATTTTAATTTAGAACTTTTATATATTTTATTCTTATGCATTCTTATTAGTCCCCACTGTAGGCATATAGGGACTATAGCGATCGATAATTCGTTGATTACATATTAGTTTGTCCTTTGACCATAAATATTTGCATAATACCTATTTTTGGAGCTAGGGAATTAAAAGCATATATTTTTATATAATAAAAAGTAGCATATATGTATTGATTTGATTGGATAAGAGATTGGAGGTCTTATTGCCAGCTTCGCTATTCCCAATGTTTTATATGGCAACATATCCAAACTTTTTCTCGTATACAGTCTTTTTGAATAATATATTTTTCCTATGTATTGCTTGAAGGTGGATTAATTTTAGCATTAGTTTGAATGTTTGTGTTAGCATTTTCTGCTAGCTTAATATATCTGTAAGTTTTTATTTGTACTAATCATATTGAAATGTTTTGATATCCAAGATTTATAGTGATTGAGAATTCCAAAGTTTATAACGTCCTTGCCGCATGTATTTGTATTGAAATGTATTGACACTTATTTCGAGATGCCTTAATAGGCATGACAGCTTAAATGTTTACATGACGGGAGGTCCTCCAACATGCCTGACATCTTAAATGTTTTCATACCATGAGGTCCTGAGACAGCTTGACAACCTTAAATGTTTATCTAAATACGCTTCTTAGAGTACATTTTTCCTCGAAAATTTCCATACAATGTTACTGTGAATTTACATAGCGTTGTTGTCCACTGCCAGTTAAATAGCCATTGTATGTTTCATCCTTATTCTACCTTTGCAATACAATTTCTTCATCGTTGAAGCTACATACATTTTTTACTAGTTTGGTGAGTGCTTCTTGTTTGTTGGTTCGTCGGTTGCTGGTTGTTGTTGTTTCATTCTCGATTCAAACTGCGCTTCTGATTTCGTTGTTACAGAGTAAGTTTCCATGCCATAGTTTCATTTTCTATTCCTTGTTTGTTGTTTAGTGTTTGTAGTTTGCAAGTAAGAATGTTTGCTTATTTGTAGTGGCATGGTCGTCGTATGTTTCCGATTCCTTCTGTGCTTCGGCTGCAGTTTCGTAATCATTGGAGATACATATGTTGTTTACTGGCTTGATGGTTCTTGCTTGTTCATTGGTTCGTGGGTTGCTGGTTCTATTTGTTTGGCTCAGGTTTACCCTTTGGGGCCCTGGGGGTGTAGTTAGGCCTATTCGTGCTTTCTCGCTGGTTTGGTGCTTGTTGTTTTCTTTTGTTTGATTCAGACTTGCAGGGTTAGGGTCCAACGTCAGTGGTTGGAGTTTGTTTTTTTTTTGGATTATTATTGTTTTTTGGGGCGCTTTACGGTGTTCAGCCTCTGCACCTGTTGGGTTATGAAAAAGGTATAAATGTCTTCCTTTTTCCCACAGTTCATGATATGATTTTGATTGATTCTTTAGATAGTTAGGGATAGATAGGAAAGAATATGATTAATATGTCTCTTAGGGTTGTTATTAAAGTTTTATTAAACAGATTCTAAATTACGATTGGAATGGTTTGATTTTGTTGCAGAATTGGATAAATAGCTGTCAAAGATAACCAAAGAGATTTTGGCTATGCGCAAGCTATTGGAGGTTGAAGACTTTTTAGGCACAAAGCAGTTTGAAGATAATGCATTTTCTATATTGTAATTTTATAATAGTAAAACAATCCTAAGGATGTTTCGATCCTCAAGATAGCTTGATTTACCCAAACTATTGTAATATATAAGAGAGTAATAGATCCAGAAAAACCGAAGGAAAAAATGCATTCAAGTAATTAGATTCAGAATTGTTTTGTGCAAGCAGTTTTTGTAAATGTTTTACCAGCCATGGAATCAATGAAATTTTTGAGCATTTTTATCATTTCTGTGATCTGAGTTTCTCATAGCAGTACTTATGAAGACCGAGGGCCCAGTCTGAAGGAGCTACTGTCTCGTTCTGTAATTGTATTAGTTCGAAGTTTGATTTCTATTTTGTGATTCAGATCTCTTTTACAATAGCCAAGGATAAATGCATAAGTGTGTTAATGATTTTATGATTGTTTGCGTATAGAAGATAGACATTTCCCTCAAGTATTAATGATTTCCGTTATGATTTGCATTTCTGAAGTTATTGCTTGACAGTTCCTCACATTTTCATCCGCGTTGTTCCTTTTCCTCAGATTTACGATTGTTGTTCCTTTTGGTTAAAGTTACAATAGTTGTTCCTTTCGGTTAAAGTTACAATAGTTGTTCCTTTCGGAAAAGTTACATTAGTTGTCCCTTCCGAATAGATTATAATTGCCATTTATTTCCATAGATAGTGTAATTTTTTATTTCCTTTCTAGTAATCAACATTCATAATTGATAGTTAATTTTGCAAGTCCTTAGTTAGATTCAGTTACTACTTTCTAGTTAATTGAATTCAATAGATTAATTAGCTCCTTTCCATTTCACAACATCTTAGTAATCATATTTCAATTCCATTTAGTTCTTAGAATCTTTAGTGAATGTTTGAGGAACTTGATTGTTGATGAACTCAGATTTGGTTTAGCTACACGATTTTAGGCTACCTGCATAGACTTTGCTGATATTCTTGAGATAAAAGATGAATCTCCGTGTTGATAAATTAATATTAAACTAAGGTTGTTTTTAGGAAATCTTTAGACACCAACATTTTGGCACCGTTGCTGGGGTGAATGTCAAAGGTAGCATATGTTGTGTCTCTGGAGGACCAGGTATTGAAGACGGAAGGTAAGAACCTACGCAGGTAATAAGTAAAATGCTTATGCCAACGCTTACCTCCAGTTGACACTTAAGAGGCTTCGTAGGTGCTTTCTTTTGTTGTTGTGTGAAGTGTGTATGAATAGAAAAAAGGATCTTGAAAAACCAAAACCCCCACCAAAATCACCAAAACCCAGGGTTCGGTGATCCTTGGAAGAAGCACTTTCATAGACGAAATCATCAAAAAGGGTGAATCTCAAGCTTCGGTTGGACCTAGGAAAGGACCCACCAGAATCCCTTAGGCAATAGTTTCACCAACTACGGACCACGCTGAGATTCATAGAAAAACTGAAGGGACCGAGCAGAGCTTTCAGAATACAGATCTCCCACCGCTCAACCCCTTAGAAGAGGGACGCTCTAATAATCTGGAGGAGGGAATAGGAGAAACTAGTGGGGTTTCCAAGGCATACCCACCACCACCACCACTTGATCCTGAGTCTCCTGCGAAATAAGAAGGCATACCCGAAATCCCAGATAAAGGGAGTGCAGTCAAATTCCTTGGAAGACTAAATAATCAACAATTTCAAATAGAATACCTAGATCAAGAACCTCCTGAAAATTTTTGGCACATTTTTGATCAAATGGCACAACCAAATCAACAACAACCCCAGACCTCCATGATGGAGTATCCAATAGTTGATCCAATTACCAATGCCCCCATGAAAGCAATCCCCTTACAAAACCTACCAACCTTCCATGGATTGATTTCAGAAGACCCAGATGCATTCCTATTTGAATTTGATGTCCTATGTAGAGGGTATGATTACACCTCTGAACCCCAAAAATTAAAATTGTTCCCCTCTACCTTGAAGGGAGTAGCCCTACGATGGTTCATGGGATTGGGAGGTGGAACCATCAATTCATGGAACCAAATGAAACAAACCTTCTTGTTAAAATATCAGGATTATTGCAGAACCAGAGACCTAAAATATGAAATCTTTCAAATGACTGTGAAAGAAAATGAATCATTAGAAGAATATGTCAAAAGATTTCAGTATAATTTGCAAAGATCACCCTGATCAAAGCAACTCTGATCAAAGGTATGAGAGATGAATGGGTAGAAACATTGAATTTAATGGGGAAAGGTGACATTTATCAGGAAACTTATGAAGATATTGTTCTATTGTGTATCAGGTGCTCACGAGGAAGTACACGGACCAAGTCAGGAATGCAGACGTCCCTCACAAGAAATAACAATATCTCCAACAGGGGTGTTACGCGAGCTGAAGTTGGTAATCTCCTAGAATACTTTAAAATAGATATTTTGAGCACTTTGACTACACAATTGGATGTATTGCAGGCCAAACTAAAAAAGGTAGAGGTAGAGCAGACCTTGGCTATATTTTGCCACAGGTGCAGAAAGAAACATGGTCCAAGGGAATGCCCCTTGGATATAGTTCATGTTTGCGCTATTTGCGCCAAGGATCATGACACAGAGGAATGACCATCACTCCCTGGATTGAAAGCTGTATTCAAAGAAGAAGAAGAGGAAACAAAACCATTATATCTGATGGCTCAATGCCGTCAGTGGCAGTCCTGACCTCAGAATACATTTAAAGACCCTTCCTCTTTCTTTCCTGGACAGTACAATCAACAACAGAATCTTGGAAAGTATAATCAATAGCAGAATTTTGGCAGCACATGGTAGGGTCAGCCATTTACTAATAAGAACTAGCAGCCCCAACAATACCCACCTGCAATTCCTACCTGGCCAAACCAGTTTGCCACAAACCCCAACTAGAAAAATCAACCAACTACAAGTTCCAATTGGCCAAATTCACAATACCCCACCTCATTCTGGAAAAATTCGAATAATACCTACCCTCCACAATGGCCTAACTCGACTGCCCAAAACCCAAATTAGAACTAGAACTGGCAGTGCCCCATGGGCATGAATAACCAACCCATGGGGATGAACTCTCAAACCCAACCTCTGTTACAAACTCCACTCCCATTGCCCCAATCAAAATTGCACCCTCAATTACCTACCCAACCCCACCCGAATCCCAATAACAGACCAGCTCAGCTCATTGAGATTATAGAAAGTGGAGAAGGGGAAATCAATCCAGTAGGGTGCAATGAACTTCGGTTAAGATCGGGGTGCATCATCTCCCCCAAACAAAATGACGTTCCCAAAGAACAAGGGAATGAAAAACAACCAGCAATAACACCCTCGACTGTGGTAATAACAGAAGAAATCAGGCAAGGGAGGAACACAGTCGAATCACAAGATTCCGATAAGGATGCAATTCCCTCCCCTCCATTCCCCAAAAGACTGATGATATCGAAACCCACCGTATATCCTGACTTCGACATTGTAGGGGAACTCAAGAATTTATACATCAAAATTACACTCCTGCAAGCCCTGCAAGACATACCGATCTACACAAAGACAATCAAGGAGCTATGTGGGAGGAAGCCCGTCAGAAAAATAAAAAATTCATCATCAACAGTTCATGTAGTGGGAGCCTTATCTGATCTAATTTTGGGTAGAGAAACAACAGTTAAATATGCATCTCTGGGCAACCCCATAGTAACCGTTCAGATTTAGGGTTGTTCCTTTCCAAATACCCTAGTTGATTTGGGGGCGGCCATCAATATTCTAACTATGGAAGCTTGCAATGCCCTGGGTCTTCACTCTTTCGAACCAACCCCGATTATGTTGCAATTGGTCAATCGATCAGTGGTCAAACCACTCGGCACACTACATGATATATCCATATCAGTTGATTCTTGGGAATATCCTGCATATTTTCTCATCATCAACCCAAAAAGTGGACTTGAAGGGCATCCATTGATATTGAATAGACCATGGCTCACGACAGCTGATGCATACATAGGCTGTCGGTCAGGTACAATGACGATTGCTAGAGGAGGGGTTACAAGGAATCTCATCTTATATTGTTAAGGTCCTAACCCGCACATAGGTAGATTAATGTATTCGGATGTAATAAAGGTCAATAATAATAAGACCTTTCAATAAAATAGAATAAGGCGGATGTAAGAAGACCTAATAGAAGCTTCCGCTTCTAGAAGGATCTTCCTCTAGATGCTTCTTTTTAGTATAAATAGGAGTC
>JASDQU010101560.1:50234-80291 GCA_032191745.1 Picea mariana | reverse complement strand
AAAGCTACTCAAAAAGATCATTTTCCATTACCTTTCATCTATCAGGTCTTGGATACCTTGGCAGGGAAGAAATTCTTCTCTTTCCTAGACAGTTTCAGCGGCTACAATCAGATCCAGATTACCCCAGAAGATCAGGATAAAATGACATTCACATGTCCCTGGGGTACCTTTGCCTACAAATTATTGCCCTTCGGACTTTGTAATGCTCCAACTACATTCCAAAGGGCCATTCTGAGCATATTCAATGATCTGATTAGCGAAGGGCTTGAAGTCTACATGGATGATTTCACCCCATACAACGACGACTTCGATCAAGCCTTGAATAATCTAGAGAAGGTATTGGAATGGTGCATCGCTACTAGGTTATGTTTAAGCCACGAAAAATGTCACATGATGATGACAGAAGGTGTGGTATTAGGGAATTACATTTCTGCAGATGGAATTATAGTAGACCCAACAAAAATTGAGATAATTCTCAATCTACCTACTCCACACACACAAATTGAGGTACGTAGTTTCCTTGATGCTTCAGGATACTATCGCAGATTTATGCCAAATTTTTCAAAAACCGCTGCACCTTTACATGCTTTGATATGTAATGTAGAATTTCAATGGTCTGACAGATGCGATGTGTCTTTTGTAGGACTCAAGAAATTGATCTCAATAGCGCCAGTGTGGAGGGGACCTAATTGGAAAATACCATTTCAAATTTCCACCGATGCCTCAGACATTGCCATAGGCACTGTTCTAGGACAGGAAGAAGAAAAGAAACCCTACGCCATTTATTTCATTAGCAAGAATCTAACTCCATACGAACTTAATTATACAGTAATCAAGAAAGAGTTCTTAGCTGTTATACATGCCATCAATAAATTTCGTCATTATATACCAGGCTATCCAGTTATCCTGTATACTAATCATTCTACCATTAAATATCTAGCTAATAAACCAATTACTAATCGACGGGTCACTCGATGGTTGTTATTATTGCAGGAATTTGATATCACCATCAAAGATCAACTTGGGAGAGAAAATATTGTCACATAATTCATGTACCGATTCCCAAAAATAGACAACTCATTAACAACTGAGGATCAATTCCTGGATGAGCATCTGTTTTCTGTCGACACAAAACCACCTTGGTACGTTGATGTAGAAAACTATCTAGCAGCGGGAAGATTACCGACACATTTATCATCAAAGGAAAGACAACTGATCGTCCAGCATAGCACACGATTCACTTGGATTAGTGGATATCTTTTCCACATAGGAGCTGAACTCCAAATCCGACGATGCATACAAGAGGACGAAATCTATGAAATACTGAAAGCAGGACATGACGAGCCCTATGGGGGGCATTTTGCAGACCGCAGGACTAGACACAAAATCTTACATATGGGCTATTATTGGCCCTCAATATTCAGATATGCCAAGAAATATGTCCAGACATGCGATAGTTGTCAGCGGATGGGGAAACCAGGTCAGGCCAATGAAATTCCCTTGAAAACACAACTAGTTATAGAACCATTTAAAAGATGGGCGCTGGACTTCGTCGGGCCCTTTAATCCAAAGTAAAATAAAAAATCCTATGTTCTCATTGCAACGAACTACATGACCAAATGGGTAGAGGCGGAATCTTTACCAAATGCAACAGAGGAAGTAGTCATCAAATTCCTTTTCAAATTGTTTGTATGGTATGGACTACCTAGAGAAATAATTACTGATGGAGGGTCACAATTTACAGGACATAGAATCACCACCACCCTGGAAAACTATCACATCAAGCACAAAGTTACCTCTCCATACCACCCACAAGCAAACAGGCAAGTAGAAAGCACTAATAAGGTCCTAGAGGCAATTCTGGCAAAGACTATCTCAACAAACCGACAAAATTGGGCTACTGAGCTCCCAAATGCCTTATGGGCTTATCGTACAACCTGGCATAACACCACTGGCTACTCTCTTTACCATCTAGTCTATGGTAAAGAACCCATCTTCCCAATAGAATTCGAGATCAAGACCCTAAGAATGGCCCAGGAAATTGGACTAAATCTTACAGAAGCACATAAACGATGCCTTCAACAAGTCAACGAATTGGATGAAGCACACCTGTCTGTTGTGGAGCGCACAACTATTATCCAACGACAGAGAGAAACCTGGCATGACAAGCATATCAAGAAGAAATCATTCAAGAAAGGCGACTGGGTGCTCCTCTATGATTCCAGATTTCAGGACTTTCCTGGGAAATTACAGACACGATGGCTAGGGCCGTATGAAATTAATGAAGTCCATGATAATGGCACGGTTACTTTGAGCACCATCGATGGGTCTGGGTCACCTTTTCTGGTCAATGGACACCGGCTGCGACTTTACCACCAGCCACCTTCAAAAGATTCTTTCTATCAAGAAGTAAGTAAAGACCCTACGGTGCAGATTTTGGCCGGTTGGGAAGGTAACCCAGCCACCCCAACTCCATAAATGATGTATTTTGTTTATATTGTACATAATGTACATAGTTTTCCAATTGAGTGGTTAGTTTTTCTTTATTTTATAAAAAGTCATATAGGAAACAAGAATCAGGACATATAACTACAATTAACACCTTCTTCTGTTCCATACTCCCGTCTTGTTTATCATATGAACTCTGTCTTTTACATGTTCATGATGATACTGTCCCTTTCTCTCGCTCTTTCTGTTCTTTTTTGAATGGAACAACTGTTGTTCCCTTTCTCGCGTGCCTGTTGTTTCCTTTTTGAAACAGAACAATTGTTGTTCCCTTTCTCGCGCGCCTACTGTTTCCTTTTTGAAACAGAACAATTGTTGTTCCCTTTCTCGCGCGTCTGCTATTCCTTTTTGAAACAGAACAACTGTTGTTCCCTTTCTCACGCACCTGTTGTTTCCTTTTTGAATGGAACAACTGTTGTTCCTTTTGCGCGCCTGTTGTTCCTTTTTGAACGGAACAACCGTTGTTCCCTTTTCGCGCACCTGCTGTTCCTTTTTTACAAGAACAACCGTTGTTCCTTTTCGTGCGATTGTCGTTCCCTTCTTTACCATTCAAACACTAGCCATTCCTTCGTAAGTGCAACTTTCATCAAATAATTTTCACCAGCACTGCCTCTAATTGTCATTACAACGATCTGTCATTATTTTTTGGATGGTCCCACAAACCTTATCAATTTATATTTTTTTTTGTGGAATAATCTCTTTGAAATATCTTAAACCTTGTTCATAATCAAACACCAACATAAGTTGTTTCTTTTCCTTGTATATACAAATATACCTGAATGATATTCTGCCTCTATATTATAAGGGGTCTTCAACACACTTTTACTTAGCATCTTTACACTTCCTTATACCATCCCTTACTCTTAAGGAGTAGATGAGCCTCCCTTAAAATAAAAATAAAAAATAATATCTCTCTCTCTCTCTCTCTCTCTCTCTATATATATATATATATATATACAATAAAATTTTCCCATAAAGAACGGGGGGTCTCATCATGAGCCAACCTACCATGATCATAGGATACTAACCTAAGTGACATTCCCATTATGGCTACCACACCAGGGCAATGGCCTTTGACATTTTCTTTTGTCAAAGGACAAGAGGTCTCATCACGAGCTGGCTTGTTCAATTAAGTTATAATCTAGTGAGTAGCATTATCATCATCTGGCCACCAAACCAGGATAATGGTATTTTTGGGAAAAGACAATTCAAATATTTATTAAGAAAAGATATAAATAAATAAAGATACAAAAAAAAAAAACCTTTTTCATAAAGAAGGGGGGGTCTCATCACGAGCCAACCTACCACAATCATAGGATACTAACGTAAGTGACATTCCCACTATGGCTACCACACCAGGGCAATGGCCTTTGGCATTTTCTTTTGTCAAAGGACAAGAGGTCTCATCACGAGCTGGCTTGTGCACTTAAGTTACAATCTAGTGAGTGACATTATCATCATCTGGATACCAAACCAGGATAATGGTATTTTTGGAAAAAGATGATTCGTATGCGTATTAAGGATAAAGGCTCATCTAAGGGTTAAAAGGAAACCCTGCCGGGAGTAGCGGCTTTGCCTATGGTATGGAAGATTATCTCAAAATACCAAGTTTTTGCGTGTCTCTAGATATCCTTTACTCAAATAATGAGGCTATCATATCAGTTATACTCAATCACCGGGAACAGTAACAATATTATGTTAAGTGGACTATTAAAAAAAATTAATAGATTTAATTTATTTTTGATTGATTTCTCCATAAAATCATTTTTTTGCACATAGGTGTAATAACTTTACAAATTCCACACATCAAATGACTATCGTTTAAATGATTTTTGATGGCATGTGTCTTTTTGAAAATTATATATGGTTAGCCCCTACTGGCGGCGATAATGCAATCATTACCTCTCAGCCGAAAATAACTGCACTCATTGCTTCCGCCTCAACTGAAGGTCGAGGACGACCTTTACATTAATGAGGGGGATGCTCGGCACACTTCTTGACTAGCTATAATGATTGCAATAAATACAAAACCCATGTCTTTATACATTCGCTGTTACTGATATTTTCCATTTTTGGCATTTGTTTCTCCAAAGCTGGTCTAACCGAATTTGTAAACAGGAATGATAGTAGTTCTTTCTTTCTCACAGAAATATGGGTGGCAGAAGTGTGCGCAGAGAGCCGACATTACTCCAGATTACAGAATAGGAAAGAGAAATCCTACATCACCTAGGGTGGACCGAGTAATTCAGCCGCTTGCAAGGTTATGACACAAACGTCACGCTCAAATTCTTTCAAAACCTGCAAGGAGAAATCTCTATGGTCCAAGGCATACAAAATTCTGTTACCCCGGAAATCATAGCAGAAATCACAGGCCTCCCTAACACAGGCATTCAATGGACAGGGAAATACACGAAGCTGAGGGAAGCCGTGGGATCTTTCATAGAACCTGGGGAAGAATTGGACAAAAAAGGAAAGGGACTTAATCCTAGTACCCTCAGTGAACCGTGGAAGGAATTGGTGGGGATAGTTCAGCACTACATCACCTGCGATGGATGATACGATGTAATTCGACCACGCCATCTCAAATTGCTGGAAGCCTTGAAGCAACGGTTAGTACTTGATTTACCTTTCTTCCTGCATACTATACTACATGAAGTTTCCTTGAGAACACAAAAGTCCAAGGATCCTATTACTGTCATTAGCCACCACAGATTAGTAAAACTAATAGTGGATAAAGAATTGAGTCAAACTTAGTTGACCTGGGAGAATTTGATTGAGGCCAATAGACCTCCACAACTGGAGAAGGCGACCACCACCCAAAGAGAAATTCCACCACCTCAGATTGAAGTTGAAACATAACCTGCTCAAATCATTGAGGCCAATAGACCTCCACAACCGGAGCAGGCAACCACCACCCAAAGAAAAATTCCACCACCTCAGATTGAAGTTGAAGAAGAACCTGCTCAAATCATTGAGGCCCATACCTCACAGACTCAAGCATTAACAAAAAGAAAGAAAAGAACAATGGTTTCTCTTAGATCCCCCCCTAGGAAAAGGAAGAGAAGCAAACAAATTCAGGAAACAACAAAAGCAATTCAGGATGCAACATAGCACCCTGAAGAACTTCATAGTTTCATAGAACAACCTTTACAGGAAAATGTTCAAGCAATTGAACAAGAAGAGCAGACAACACAAAAGGATAATTAGGGAGACACCCAACCTGTAGCAAAGCACCTGACAAGACACTTTTTGAAGAGCTATGAGATATAAATAGCTCAACTTTTGGGGAATTTAGGAACCTTAACTGATAGAGATGAACATAATCTAGAAAAAGAACCAGAACCAGCCTCCTCTTCAAAACTAGCTGAGGACTTGCCTGACATTGAAATATCTTTTCCAGATGACACAGCACAAGAAGAATTTCTTTTTGAAACAGAAGACCCTCTTGGAAAACCAGAGAACTTGCAAGAAACAGAGGGACAACCATATGCTGGATGAAATGAATAAGACCTCGAGATCCCTCATAAATAGAAATCAGCCAAAAGCTAGAAACAAATTAGGAAATTAAAGAAAGAAAACAAATTGTTGAAGAAGAAGGCTAAGAGGGCTGTGATATTAAAGAAGAAAGTGGGAAAACTCAAGGAGATTATCAAGGAATTGAGGAAACAGTTAGAACTAGCAGACAAGATCCACAGAAGAAAGAAAAACAAAAAGGGCAGAATGCAAGGAAGAAACCCTCTTCCTAAGAAAGCAACTAGTACAAATTCTGTAGAAATACAGATAGATCCTGAGGAATTAATGGTAGAAGAAGCAACAGTTCAGGATGAAGATGTAATTCCTGTAGAAACACAAGAGATGGCTGATACTGAGATACATACAAACACTTTGATTTTAGAGGAAACAAATCAACTTTTTGAGCAAAATGATACTATTAGGAGACTGGAGGAAGAACTACTGTAGTCTCAACAAACCCTGACTCAAAACAGAGGTGAATTACTGACGATAACATGGCAGTTTCAGGAACATAGTACTATCATGAATAGAATAGAAGCAGAGCTTGCACAGACCCAACAAGCATTAATTCGCTCCAGAGAAGAAATGAATGAATATCAAATGGCCCACTCTCAAGCACATGGTGCCATCATTCATAAGCTAAAATAAGAATTGGGACAAGCCCAACAAGCATTGATTCAATCCAGGGAGGAGATGAGTGCTATGGAAGAACACCAAGCATCTCAATCTCAGGCACAGAGTGTCATCATCGATAGACTAAAAGCAAAACTTACATAAGCCAACACCAACATGAAATGGTAACTAGAACTGAATATCAAAGGGTTGTTAAAGAATTTAAGGATATGACAACAACAGAGGGTGAGACTTATGCTGCGCTTACCAGAGCCCAAGAGAAGACCAAAAAGGTACAAACCCAATTGGAAGAAGCTTTGGAGAAAATCAAACACATCTGTGATGCATACTCTGATGCCATCAATTGCAGATCCCCTGCCACTAATTATGTTTTATTCTTGCTGGAACAATATCTATTGTTGAGAGTAAAGGCCATCAGAGCAGGTAAACCCATTTCATTTGCCACTGTTCCAGAATTTATTTCATGTTTCAGAGATCAGGAAGAGAAGGTACAATACCTTCCGTGTGAATTATATTTCCATAATCTCATTTTGGATGAAGTTAGATGAGACAACCCTGGCCTCTTCATAGGGGACATATAGTTCCAGGCATTCCTATCCTTTACTAGGAACCAGGTCAGATGGGGTAAGGCTCACAAAATGTTCATAAACAGAGAAACTGGTTTAGATTTTTGGATTAGAGGAGAGCCCCCAAAATCCTTCCCAGCCATCATGCGACACAAGACCTTCATGAAAAGGGTAGGGGTTGTGGACTCATTGGATCCTATCCATTTACATGTCATCCACTCAGGTATCACATATTTTGGAGAATTCAAGGAAGAAGCTCTTGCTGCTTCCAAGCTAAGATGGGATGTATCCTCCGATGAGGTTAAAAGTAGAGAGCCCTTTGGATATATTAATTTCTTTGCAGCAACCTTCAGAGTAGAAATATATGCTAGACTAATCTAGGAGGAAGGACCTGCTTGGATGGGATGCAGGTATAACCCCCCTCTCCTCTAGTTTCCTCCAGAAGTTTACCATAAGGATTTTCAAATTAATAAAAAGAGACAGGACACCGCTTTTGACGAAATCAAAAGAAACCATGGTTTCAGGAGACCTGGTGAACCAACTTTTCCTCCCTACAGTATAATTGGTTTACATGAAATACTCTAGCTTGCATGAGGACATGCAAGAAGGTAAGCTGGGGGGTATGTTGGGTTACGAAAAAGGTATAAATATCTTCCTTTTTCCCACAGTTCATGATATGATTTTGATTGATTCTTTAGATAGTTAGGGATAGATAGGAAAGAATATGATTAATATGTCTCTTAGGGTTGTTATTAAAGTTTTATTAAATAGATTCTAAATTACGATTGGAATGGTTTCATTTTGTTGCAGTATTGGATAAATAACTGTCAAAGATAACCAATAAGATTTTGGCTATGCACAAGCTATTGGAGGTTGAAGACTTTTTAGGCGCAAAGTAGTTTGAAGATAATGCATTTTCTATATTGTAATTTTATAATAGTAAAGAAATCCTGAGGATCTTTCGATCCTCATGATAGCTTGATTTACCCAAACTATTGTAATATATAAGATAGTAATAGATCCAGAAAAATGAAAGGAAAAAATGCATTCAAGTAATTAGATTCAGAATTGTTCTGCGCAAGCAGTTTTTGTAAATGTTTTACCAGCCATGGAATCAATGAAAGTTTTGAGTATTTTTATCATTTCTGTGATCTGAATTTCTCGTAGCAGTACTTCTGAAGACCGAGGGCCCAGTCTGAAGGAGCTACTATCTCATTCTGTAATTGTATCAGTTCGAAGTTTGATTTCTATTTTGTGATTCAGATCTCTTTTACAATAGCTAAGGATAAATGCATAAGTGTGTTAATGATTTTATGATTGTTTGCGTATAGAAGATAGACATTTCCCTCAAGTATTAATGATTTTCGTTATGATTTCCATTTCTGAAGTTATTTCTTGATAGTTCCTCACATTTTCATCTGCTTCCTTTTCCTCAGATTTACGATTGTTGTTCCTTTCAGTTAAAGTTACAATAGTTGTTCCTTTCGGTTAAAGTTACAATAGTTGTTCCTTTCGACAAAGTTACATTAGTTGTCCCTTCCGATTAGATTATAATTGTTGTTTCTTTCCGTAGATAGAGTAATTCATTATTTCCTTTCCAGTAATCAACATTCATAATTGATAGTTAATTTTGCAAGTCCTTAGTTAGATTCAGTTACTGCTTTCTAGTTAAGTGAATTCAATAGATTAATTAGTTCCTTTCCATTTCACAACATCTTAGTAATCAGATTTCAATTCCATTTAGTTTTTAGAATCTTTAGTGAATGTTTGAGGAACTTGATTGTTGATGAACTCAGATTTGGTTTAGCTACACGATTTTAGGCTACCTGCATAGACTTTGCTGATATTCTTGAGATAAAAGACGAATCTCCGTGTTGATAAATTAATGTTAAACTAAGGTTGTTTTTAGGACATCTTTAGACACCAACAACACCCACGAGTCGAAATGCAGTTATATTATTTTCCCTGTCTACCGAGGTCGATATTTGTTCTGCTGTGAGATTTTGCTGGTGCTTCAGTGCTAGCATGAAAGAAAATAGTTGCATGCAAAATTGTTGGAGGATTACATGTGAAATTGCAATATCCGTTGTTTTTTTGTTAGAATAAAGCATATGCAAGGTACATTTATAAACCATGTATGGTCAGATGTGCCCATATGACATTACATGTTCTTTCTCCTCTAAACAGAATGGTTTGCACACGATACATTTTGTGTTGTACTTGAGCTATGATATGTACAACAAAGAATCTGCAAGATTATATTTCGATGTCTTGAAGCATGTCTGGGTAGTTTGCCACGAAAAACCAAAAAATTCTATCATGGGCACAACAGTCTGTGTAGAGGATAACGAACATGTATTTCCATTGGTGGAAGCATATCTAGATAATTTTCCACGGAAAACCAGAAATCGTTTAGCTACGGCCATGCGATTTCGTAATTTTTTGTGGCTTGTAATATATTTTGGGCAGGGCAAAAAAAATTACATGTTTACAACTATGGATGGAGAACCGCAAAGGTTCATGTTTCTGCCTATCTTATAGACTGTTCATTGAGTCTCTTTTAATCTATGTACATATTGCTTGTTCTCCGGTGCATACCATCTTCCATTCATGTTCGTTGTATTTTGTGCGTTCCCACATTCAAACAAACATAATAGCTGGAGAAAACGACGGAGTCTTGACTGCATCGATTGAAGAGGATATAGAAAGGTGCATGCTTGTACTGTTATTTCATATTGCGTTGTTTTGTATTTCATTTATTGTCTGGATATGTGTTCACTTAGTTTATTATATGTACATGTTGCGTGCCTTCCTACATGGTAACTTATGTTCATTACATGCCTTCTTGCATACTAACCTGCTTCATGTCCGTTGTGTTTTCGTTGAATTGCTACATTTAAACAAACAGAGTGGCTGGAGATGACGATGGTCTCTTTCGCGGGTAAATAACCACGTTTCTCTTTCTTTTATATGTTTGTCTTCATTATAGGTTATCTTCAATACATGCCTTCCTGCATACTAACCTACTTCATGTCCTTTGTGTTTTCGTTGCATTGCTGCATTTAAACAAATAGAATGGCTGGAGAGGATGATGGACTCTTTCATGGGTAAATAGACTCGTTTCTCTTTCTTTTAGATGCCTGTATTCATACTAAATTGCCTTCATGTCCATTTCATATTCGACATTGCTACCTTGGAAAAAACAGTTTGCTTAGACAGGAAGATGAATTGTTTTGTGCAACAATAGAGGGTTTTGTGATACAATCTTCTAAAAAGTATACCAACCGTGCTGGTAAATTAAATATACAAATCGGGTGGGGGCATATAATATTAGACTTGAAAACGATGGATTCACAACAATGGGCCTTTTTTCCCTCCCTATTTCTACTTTTTCCATTTTCTATTATCCCTTTTGTTTTCTAATTCATCTTCTTAGTGTTCTTTCCAAAAATGCCTTGGTGCGTTGGTTGGCAGACTAACGGTTTCACATCTATGGTCACCCTTCTACCTTATTCCATAGTTATCCACTTTGTTGATTGCAGGTGTCGAGCTGGTAGGTTCAAGATTGCTTCCCTGGCTTCTGGGGGTCACGATATATAGATTGGTTGTGGTGCCCCGACCTCACACCCTGTTTACTATTAAACATTTTTCCAGTCAAAAAAATCAGATGTATACAATTTTACGGTTATTTATTCCTTCTGATGGACATTATAGAACGAATATTCTTGTTTAGTCCTGATGTTCATCTAAACTTGCTTACATCAGAAAAAATTGGACTAGTGACATGGGCATGAGCAGTCAGTCATCCGAGACATCAGCAGACTGACAAGGCCAAAGGTAAATATGCATACGCTCTGCTCTTAATATGTTTACCAAACAAATATCCTCGGCTATATATTCATCTATGGCATGGTGAATATGTTGATGTCATCTGCAATACATGGTTTGCAGTTCACAAGAAGTGTCAAAAAGTACAAGCGAGATGTCGAATGTGCCGCATGTTCCGCAGGCTAAGAGGTGTGGTTACAAAAATCTGGCTCCATAGTTCATCGAAGCTATGTGTGTACTTGTAGATTTATGCCAGTGAAAGAAGAATACAAAAAAAAAAAAAATTGCACAGTACCATTCACTTTAGTTTTCCTGTTAAAAAAATGTCCCCAGGTCTAGAGTTGTAACATCCAAAGTACTATCAATAGAGGGCTTGAACAACTGCCGAACTGGACAAGTGTTCATCGGGGACATAATGGTCATCTATAGCACCTACTTGGACAAGGCAAACACAAGTAGATCCATTATGCATGCTGACATGACAAACAAGGAGGCCATGATGACAATGACACTGACTATTCCTCCACAACTTGTCCAAAACATGCAGAAAAGATATTTCCAGATAATGGGATATCCATTACAAATTTTAATATATTTCCCAAAACAATATATGACCGTGGTGATTGTGATCGAATTATTTTTCTCAACGAAAAAAGTTTTGTCAAAAAAATTTCCGTTGTTTGTTCAGAATATCGTTTCATCCCAGACTCGACTATCAGCCAGCTTGCACAGAGCACTAACATTTACCCAATCAGAATGATTGGTGCAACTATCACACTAGCGAGAAAACTTGGCTCACAACACATTCTCCATATAAAGGATGGAGAGTCAGACAACGACAAGGCAATGGTACCTCTTTTCATATTCAATTTTGTCCTTTATTTTCACATGTGCATGTATCTAGAGTAAGTTACTCAAATATTGCACTGTTCCATGTTGCAGCTACAATTGTTCAATACGTATTCAAATTTGTTTTCGCCAATGGAGCATCAATTGCATAAAGGGAATATTCCACTTATGCTCTTCAAAAATATAACAAAGAAAAGGGATGTTAGAGAAAGGGTCTTTCAGACAACCCAAGAAACATTTGTAACAGAGTTGCGAGTAGATATAGTAGAGGATCTGAAGAAAATAGCTATCTCTACAACTGTTGTGGGTATACATCCACAAAATCATCCTCACTTTTCTTATAGAAATAGCCTTGAACAAATTTCTACAGCCTGTTTTATTTTATTTTTATTTTTTTAAGGGGAGGTGGGGGGGGGGGGTGCACTTGTGTATTATATTGTTCAATGTATTAATTCCTATGCTCGTGTTTCCAGGTTGAAGGTGTTTTAGTTGCAACCAATGTGTACTCGACGCCCTTTGAACCTGTATGTACAAAATGCAACTCTCCTGCTTCCGCCTCTGCTTTGATGAGTGATGATATGATTGATTATCTGTGATGCGGTGAAAAATGTCCATATATATATGGAAATTGTGTCAATGCTGTCGTCTAAACCATGGAAAAAACAACCGTGCATTGTATGGTTAGGAAACCTCTGTTAGGAAATGTTCTTCCAAAGTTGGCAGAGTTGTCGTATGAAACGTATCTACAGAAAAATGCAAGCAATGTCTACATGCTGCGGGACCTTAGGATACACATCAAATTCACCCTAAATGAGGACAATGCAATTTTGGATATCGACTGAAGAAGGGAAAAAAATATATATCAAACTTTGTCAAGAAACGAAAATACCTCATGTGTCTCTGTAATATTTTTTCAACATCCAGATGAATGTTCGTCGGACTCGACTAGTTTGGATTGAACATGCATAACATTGTTCGGTCCAAAAAATGGGAAGCATGGCAAAAAACCCCATATATCCCATGGACCCAGTTATTTTCTACTGGGAACATACACCAGATGCAAGAGAAAACGAATGCAGTGATGTCTTTTCTTTGTATATCAAATTGTTTGGTGCAAAGGTGGATGCATCCTGCTCTATGGAACCTTGTGGGAACTTGCTTGTGGCATGTTTCAAGTTTAGTTGGTTCTTGGTTGTGTGCTTCATCTGTTAATTTGTATATCGTGGAACTCCGACTGTTGTTTGGAGGACATGGAACGATAGCATTGAATTTTTTAGCCAGCTAACCCACAAATCCGCCTGATAATTTCTATGGCGCTTCAACGCAAATGTAGTATGTGGCTTGTTTTGGCAGTTTTCCTTGATTGATGAACTTGGTAAAATTAATCTCCTGGAATAATTTGAAATCAACGAATATATATTGGGCGAAGTGCAATTGTGCTATCATATCAACAAGAGGCCCTTAAAATTCAAATTGGTCGTTGTTTTAGCATTTTTTCTTAATCCATGAACTTGGTAAAATTAATCTCCTAGAATAATTTGAAATCTACGAATATATACCGTGCAAAGTGAAATTGTGCTATCATATCAACAAGAGGCTCTTAAAATTCAAATTGGTCCCTGTTATGCTTGCAGTGATAGAATTTAAAAAAACTTTCTTTTGTTTCCTTAATTTTTTTTTAAATAAGCGATTTAACATCCTTTGATAATTTTATGTAATTCAATTGTACAATATCAATATTTAATATTAATAACTTAGTATTTGAAAATAATGTTTTTAGATAATGTTAGATAGGATGACCATTTGTAAACAATCGCAATGTTGAGCCCGCCAGTCCTGGAGTCATTTTTTCAATTTGTATGTCGTAGAACTCTGAGTGTTGTTTGGAGGACACGGGAAAATAGAAGTGCAATGTTAAKCCAGAGAGACCGCACGTTCGCCTGTCAATTTGTATGTCACGAAAGTCTGAGTGCTATTTGTAGGACACGAAATAATAGAGGCTCAATTTTGAGCCYGCCAGGTTGAGAACCTRTGATCCAAAAAGTGGCTAAGTATGGAATGAAGGATTCGTGCATGCTCTATAAAATCTCATGTCCATACTTTATAAAAGTACATGTTTACTATGTATTGCTCGTTTTTTCAGAAAATTTGTAGGTGCAAAAGTTGGCAGATGCACATGTTCAAATTTCCACTTACTTTTATATCACTAGCCCGACCAAATTTTACAAACTTTCTTGTCTAATTAAATTCTGCAATATCAATATTTAATATTAATAATTTAGTGTTGAAAATAATGTTTTTAGATCATGTTAGATAGTTGATAGGGATTACCATCCGTGAACAATGGTAATCTTGAACCCGCCAGCCCTGGAGTCCATCTGTAAATTTGTATATCATGGAACTCCGAGTGTTGTTTGGAGGAGACGAAACAATAAAAGTGCAATGTTGAACCAGCCAACCCACAGGTCCGCTTGTCAATTTGTATATCGCGGAATTGTGGGTGCTATTTGTAGGGCGCAGAACAATAGAGGCCCAATTTTCTGCCCCCTAGCCTGAGAACCTACGATCGAAAAAGTGGCCAAGTATGGAATGCGGGATCCATACATGATCTATAAAACTTTCATGTCCATACTTTATAAGAGTACATACTTAGTATGTATTGCTCGTTTTTCGAAAAAAATTTAGGTGCGGAAGTTGGCGGATTCACGACTTCAGATTTCACTTACTTTTATATCACCAGCCCGACCTACCACTGCCCCATTTGATATTGTAATAAACGAATATAAACTGGCCCAAGTCCAAATGTTCTATGACATCAACATGAGGGCCTTAAAATTCAAATAGCTCACAATTCTGCTGTCAATTTGTATATCGTGAAAATGTGGGTGCTATTTGTAGGGCACTGAACAACAGAGGCCCAATTTTGAACCTGCTAGGCCAAGAACCCGCGATCCAAATAGTGGCTAAGTATGGAATGAGGGATCCGTACATGCTCTATAAAATCTCATGTCCATAGTTTTTAGCAGTACATCTTTAGTATGTATTACTCATTTCCTCTTAATGTTGTTTAGAAGACACATAACAATAGAATTGTAATTTTGAGCGAGCCAGTCCACAAGTTCACTTGTCAATTTGTATATCGCGGGACTATGGGTGCTATTTGTAGGATACATACCAATAGAGGCCCAGTTTTGAGCCCACCAGACCGAGAACCCGCGATCGAAAAAGTGGCCAAGTATGGAATGCGGGATCCGTGAAAGCTCTATAAAAACCTCATGTCCATACCTTATAAGAGTACATCCTTATTATGTATTACTCATTTTTTGGAAAACTTCTAGCTGCGGAAGTTGGGGGATTCACGAATTCAGATTTCAATTACTTTTATATCACCATCCCGACCGACCACTTCTCTGTTTGATATTGTAAGAAACAAATATAAACTGGCCCAAATCCAATTGTGCTAATACATCAACACGAGGCCCTTAAAATTCAAATAGTCCGCAAGTCCGCTTGTCAATTTGTATATCGCAGAACTCTGGGTGCTATTTGTAGGGAACGAAACAACAGAGGACCAATTTTGAGTCCGCCAGCCCGAGAACCCGCGATCCAAAATGTGGCTAAGTATTGAATGAGGGTTACGTACATGCTCTATAAAATCTCATGCCCATACTTTATAAAAGTGCATATTTGGTATGTATAACTCGTTTTTTGTGAAATTTTTTAGGTGCGGAACTTGAGGGATACACGTGTTCATATTTCCACCCATTTTTATATTAGCAACCCGACCGACCTCTTTCCCGTTTCATATTATACAAAAATTTTGGAACGCAAGTTTCCGAATATGCGGGTTTTTCTTTGAAATAAGATATTTCACATCCTTTTATAATTTTATGTAATAAAATTGTACAATATGAATATTTAATATTAATACTTTAGTATTGAAAATAATATTTTTAGGTAGTGTTAGATAGTTTATAGGGATCACCATCCGTAAACAATCGCAAGGTTGAGCCCGCCAACCCTGGAGTCCATTTGTGAATTTGTATATGGCGGAACTCTGAGTGTTGTTTGAACGACACAGAACAATAGAAATGCAATGTTGAGTGAGCGAGGCGGCAAGTCCGCATGTCAATTTGTATATCGCAGAACTATTGGGTGCTATTTTTAGGTCACGAAACAATAGAGCCCACCAGCCCAAGAACCCGCGATCCAAAGATTGGCTTAAGTATGGAATGCGGGAACAATACATGCTCTATGAAATCTCATGTCCGTACTTTCTAAAAGTAGATTTTATGTATTAATCATTTTTTTTGGAGAATTTCTTGGTAAGGAAGTTGGTGGATTCACGTGTTCAGATTTAACTTACTTTTATATCACCAGTTCGAACGACCAACGACTTCCCCATCTCATATTGTACAAACCTCCTTGTCTAATTAAATTGTACAATATCAATATTTAATATTAATAATTTAGTATTCAAAATAATGTTTTTAGATAATGTTAAATACTTAATATGGATTAGCATCCGTAAACAATGGCATTCTCGAGGCCGCCAGTCCTAGATTCCGTCTGTCAATTTGTATATTGCGGAACTCCAAGTACTGTTTGTATGACATGAAACAAAAGGAGTGCAATGTTGACCAAGCTAGCCCGCAGGTCCGCTAGCCAATTTGTATATCGCAGAATTCTGGATACTATTTGTAGACAATAGAACAATGGATGACCAATTTAGAGCCCGCGAGTTCGAGAACCCGCGATCCAAAAAGTGGCCAAGTATGGAATGCGGGATCCGTACATGATCTATAACATCTCATGTTCATACTTTATAGTACATATTTAATGTGTATTACTTGTTTTTCAGAAAATTTCTAGTTTCTCTTTTCTCTCTGCTTTCCCTTTTTGAATCGAGGGTTCTTGCATAGGTGGGTTTAATATTGTGTTTCCATTGTTCCACTACGTGCAAATAGCACCCGGACTTCTACAATTTACAAATTAGCAAACAAACCCCCCTTCATCTCATATCCTTTCGCTTTCTGTTTACTTGGTCCTTTTCCCAATGTCTCATGCTTTTATATACAAAACTTGAAGTTCAAAAATATACAAATCGCCCTCTCGCCATTGTGCTTCCGTTGTTCCCCTGCGCACAATCAACAACCAAAATTCCGTGACATACAAATTGACGGCCGATATCTGTCACTGAGATGCAATATGACCATCGACCCTTCACGTCTCCTGGGTATATATTCTGCCCTTTTTCTTTTGTAACTCACCTGACTGCTTTCCATACTTAGGTATTTCTTGGAATTGGTTTCACGGGTTGGAAGGTGCACGAAATGTACAATTATTCGTCGCAATTTTCCATCACCGCTGCCTTCGTACTTGTTTCTAGATATGCAGTAATTAATCTTTAATTCTAGTATTTCATCCTGTAGGAGCCGTTAACATTTTCATTAATGTCCAGAAATTCAGAGAAGATTTGTCATTACTACGAATTAAACTAAGATTTGTGCAAAAGTATGTTATCCTTTCCAAGTATGTTGGATTACTGAGAGGGGGGGTGAATCAGTAATAGCGTAATTATAATCATTTTTCTTCAAATGTTATATCAATATAGAATTATTATCCAATAATGAGCAGTAAGAAATAAACAATCACACACATACACAATACACTAGTGTTTTACGTGGAAACCCAAATCGGGAGAAAACCACGAAATGATTTTTCTTATATGTCTTGAAGAATTACATTCATTGGAAGCACCAAATTCCTTTGTTTTCCAGATGCAACTGGAAGGAGGCTCCAACCCCCTAGTTTCTCAGGCTACAACCCGAGGGAATCTCCAACTCCCCAATTTTCTGGCTACAACCAGAAGGAGGATACAACCCCCAATGTTCTCTGGGTACAACCGGAAGGTGGCTACAACCACCTTGAAGTAGAAGTAGAATGATGGAACCACTGTCACACTATCACTGTGAGATATACTGTTGTAAACCTATACCAATAAATCTGAACCATGCATCAACCCATACCTCAACCTGTAATCAACCTGTACCATAAACAAGTGCATCAACCATGCACCAACCTGTAATCAACCTGTACCATAAACAAGTGTATCAACCATGCACCAACCTATANACAAGTGCATCCAACCATGTACCAAGTATGTACCAATCATGTGTCAACTACTCATCAACTATGACTCATCAATATGTACCAACATCATCAACTATACACTTCATGTATGTGCACCAACTCATCAACTACTTGTCTCAACCATGTACTCAACATGTACCACAACCAAAATTCCTCATCATATTCATCATCCAAATATGATTTATATCTCTATAATAGACCTGGTGTATATGATCACATTCCTGCAAACCTTTCTTAACTTTAAAAACAAGAGACTAGCATTTTCATCAAACTTTTCTTTAGTCTCACATGCCTAGTTTTGGATTAGTTAACAACCCTAACTTGAAGTAATCATAAATTTGAACCTGTAATGTATAAAGATATGAAACTGATAAAAAATGTTCTTCAGTGTGTTTTATGCAATTCCTCCAAGTGTCACTACTTGGAACCTCTCCGAAAAGGAGTTATAGCAAAAATGGCATACCTTGCTGAATTCTGGATTATCCTAGAGAGCGACCTTGTAGAGCATGGCCCGCAAAAAATATTTGATAAATTGATCTGAAACTGTTACAAAGAATACTACAGACTGTCCCCTAACCAAAACATTTGGTTGCACTGAATTTGGATCTTTTATGATGAAGTTATGACGTTTTTACCCGAAACACCTGATTTTGACTAGTTTCAGGACTGGCCACAAACCCTATCCACGGAGTGTAACTCCAAAAATAAAACGACCCACAAGATGAATTTTGTACCATAGATACTTGGATATGTTTTCTCACTTTTATAGCAATTACACAGTCTGAATCATTATAGAAAAAAATTTATAGCAAAAATGGTGAGATGACCTGTAAATAACATACCTTAGAAAGCACCATCAAAATAATTTATCCTTCCTTGCATTTCAGCCTTCTTTTCTTCACCTTCACTCAGAATTTCGGTTTAGATATCCTTGGTTACCTCAGAAAAATATTCAATATGCTCAATTTTGATTCAATTGAGAGAGTCTTGCCTCTTATTTATACTCTCCAAGTAGCTTCCTTAAAAACATCTTCTAGGTCATTTGGCCCACTTTCCTTATTTTAGGGTTGGGTCCACTTCTAATTTCTCCATTGAATTTATTATTGAAATAATTTATTTTATTCACTTTGAATTATAATACACTCATCACTTCACTTTATTATTTACCTTTTAAAATCTCTTAAATCACTTTGACTACTTTGACCTTTTGGGGCTTCTAGATGACATATGAGGGTCCTCCAACTTCGTAAGGCCATAACTCTCAAACCGTGAGGAGTTATGTGACGTTCTACATACCACCAGAAATGGCATGACATGTACTATACATATAGAATAGAATTATCTGAAAATATATCATAACTCATACCGTTACCTATCAAACAAACTTGGGTCCATTACCTAAACCTGGGGTCTCCAACTTCTCATGCCCATAACTCTCTAACCGTGAATAAGTATGTGACGTTTCACATACCACTGGAAATGACATGACAAGCACTATCCATATAGGATATTTTCCCTAACAAATTCAATTTCCTTCATCTAATTATTCCACAATTAAGCATGGGTTCTCTTACTCCACAAAGCGTCTTCCTGTGAGGGCTTTCACCATAAGGGGACCACTTTGGAGTTCATCCATATTTACTTCTTATCAACAATGACAAAACAATAATGAGTCATATTTACATAAAACAATATTGGGTCCATTACCCAAACCTTTGTGCTATAGGTCTTTCTTCAAGGGTTGACATCAATGACATCCAACCTTAATCAACAAAGTATTCATTTCAAACATGATGAAATCTATTTTTGTGCGCCGACGGGTTGGCACCTTTAAGAAATTTCTAATTCTTAATCTCTCTTTGCTATCACTGCGACCTACGCACTTTTTTCTAATTATGCAATTAGTGAGTTGTAATGGTGAAAACTCATTCCACACGAACCCTGGAGATTGTCATTGATCAGTGAAAGGCTCGAGGAGATATTCCATTGATACACATTAAACCATAATTTGCAAAGGGTTATATAATCCCTCCCCGATTTGCATTTCAAACATTGTCTCTAGCAAACGAAAATTGTCGTTAGCTTGTTGTTGGACCTTGACCAAGTTTTGAAGAATACTTGGTCATATTTGACCATTTTTGGGACTGCGACAACTTGCCAAATATGGAGCACAACGCGAAGCAGAAATTAGGGAAGCAAGACTTATTTTTGGGTCCCTTTTAGGGTTTTGGGTTGATGTAAAGGGAAAGGGATGTCGGCCCATGGGTTTTCCAATGCTTAGGCCCATTTTGTAATCTATAAATAGATACTTAGGCAATGTAAGTAGGAAGTAGTAGTACATCTATCTGATGTATAGCTAAAGGCTTAGTGCTAGTAGCTGGATCTGTGTGATTGGATGTATATTGCAAGTGCTATGTGCATGATTGTAAGGATATTGAAAAGCTAAGTGCAAGTTGTTGTAGTTTTGTGCTGAAGTGAAAGGAAGAAGGATCTAGTGAGCTATGCAGATCTTCTATCCTGTGTGAAGTAAGGGTCACTGAAGCTCTGTGCTTTAACCGCTTGACCGAGATAATATAAAGAAGAAGACTTTGTGGACGTAGCCCCAGGGTGGGGGTGAACCATGGTAACTTTGTGTATTGTGCTCTGTGCTTCGATCTAATGTATTTATCTCCTTCTTGGATAAGTGCTTGCTGTGATTAAATATATCTAGTTATGCTCTGTGCTTATGATATATGAATGAATGTTAGATTTGATATCTAAGATGCTTAGTGCTTGATCTACTGAATCTAATCTATAATTCTGTGGCTAAGTACTGAATCATCTTTAGTCTAAGTATTCACTTCGATGCTCTATGCTATCTGTGAAGTATCATAAGGGTTAAATATTGATGAATGATCTATGCTAAGTGCCCTGTAAAATATATAATCACAGATCGGTGTCCCAGCTAACATTGCAGACATCTGAGTCCTGCAACCACCCCTGCCTCTACCTCCGGTGAGACTTCATATGCTTCGCAGGTGTTTCCCAAAGGGCTGATAGTTAGGGTTTTGTTGGTGCGCTCTTAAGCGTTGAACCCTGGGTTTGCCCCTATGCCAACAAATGGTTCTGTTGCTGGGACCTGGAACTGTGATTTCTGGGAACTAAAGAAGAAAAAGCTTTGTGCGAAATAAGCTCTGTGCGTAGATCTATTTCCCTAGTGTGCAGCTTGACCTACGAATCTTTGTGCTGAGAAAGAAAGGTCAGATCTGAAGGAAAGAGGTCAGATCTGCAAGAAAGAGGTTGACACTGAAGAAAAGAAGTGAGATATGAACACTTTATGCTCTAAGAAAGGT
Source organism: Picea mariana (assembly GCA_032191745.1). Lineage (NCBI taxonomy): Eukaryota > Viridiplantae > Streptophyta > Pinopsida > Pinales > Pinaceae > Picea > Picea mariana. The sequence continues at coordinate 58,912 of JASDQU010101560.1, read as the reverse complement.
AAAAGTAGAAATTTCCGTAGAAAAGAGGTAATATCTGTAAGCTCTAGCCTCTAGTAAAGGTAAGAATAGTTTAAGTTTTAGATCTGAAAGCTTTGTGCTCTATATAGGTAAGATAAGTGGAATTTTTTTTTTTTTTGAAGCATGAATTTAGGTACGCTTGATAGATTTTGTCCTAGCCTGAAAACTAGAGCATTGTTAGATAAAATAAAGTTTGATATGAATAGGTCTGATAGGAATAGTGAAAGATATGTTATACCTATGCATAGAAAGAATTTTTGGACTAACCAATGGATGTAAGATCCTAGAAATAATTTTTTGCAGGCTAGCCATCATGATCCTAGCGCGCAGTACAAGAAGAGTTGGGGATCATGGATGAGAAAGAGAGGATTAACTCTTTGTTACAATTGCAAAATACCAGGACATCTTGCTAAGGAATGCCCTGGGAGAAACCCTAGCTGCCTCTGTTGTAAAGCTATGGACCATGAAGTATCGGATTTCCCTAGAATGATTGCTAGACTTGAAAAACTGAATATGAAACAAGCAAATCAAGAGACTAAAATTATGGAAGAACCCTAGAAAGAACTAGAGATCATGTTACTTAAAATAAAAGAAACCCTAGATAATCATAAGGATGTTAGTTTGTCGGAGATGTTCAAAGAAAAGGAGAAAAGAGAAGTAAGAATAGGAGACTTCGACATTGACTGTGCTCTGGATGAGGGAACACCGATGAACATTATGACATAAAGCACTTGGGAAACCCTAGGAAGGCCTTCTCTATTCCCTTCACTAGGAACCATCGGATTATTTAAAGGAAAAATGGTAACCCTATGTGGCAGAATTACCCAGATAGCTATGAGTACCCATGGAACTTCAACAGAGGAAGAGTTCGAAGTCATTAGATTTATTGAGGACCGTGCCCCATTTACATCTTTGTTAGGAAAGATCTGGATTGAAAAAGACCATATCCGGAGGGAAGAAGAAAAGGAATCCCTAGAACAGAAGAAGCAAGAACTCATGGAATTTATGACTAGAAGGATCGCCTACTTGATGGAGGAACAAGAGAACAAATATCAGTTGTTAAACACCAGGGACCTGGATGTCGAAGCTATAAGAGAATTAGAGGAACCACATAAGACTGAAATACCTAATCCATATGATAAAGGAGTATTACCCTTGGATCTGAAGAAAGAACCTAAGCAGCGTGAAGTGACTATGTTGAGAGAAGATAAGACTCAAAATGGAAAAAGGATGACCAAGACTAAGCTCACTAGGAAAATAGCTAGGAAGATAAGTAATAAGAGGTCCAAAATCAGAAAGTTACAGAAGACTCCAGAGGAAACTTCGAAGAAGGAAAAATCTCAAGAATTGAGCTTCGCCAAGATATCAGAACAACGACATCTGGCACTTCGCCATGGCGCAGATATATAGCCGTTGGACCGATATACCTATTTGAGTTCTACCTCGAATGGGTCGAAAAGCAATTATGGGTTCCCACTAGACCATTGGACAACACCAGAATGGATAGAACGGAGTTAATGAAGGCCCCATATCCATTGAAAGCAGACCGTTGCTAAGTTTCCCTACTTAGTTCATCACGCCACGCACAGAGAATACTTTTTGCTAAGTGAGAATTTGAGCCCAAAACTTGAGATTACTTCACCCTGTGATCATTTCCTTATTCCCATACTATTTATCATAGTCTTTGAATTCATTTTCACACTTGAGCTAGTGGATCCAAGCTTGTATGTCGGACGAGCTCAATGTTGTTGAGAAAGTAGTTGAAGAAGTTTTGATTGACCTAATGGATAAGAGAGTCATGTCAGAGAGAAGGATGTCTGCAGGTGTGCAAGCATCATCGATAGGAGGAGTCCAAGCTTCTCCCTCCACTGCTCGTGGAGCAGGACCTTCCAGAACCACGACCGAGACAAGAACAAAGCACAGAGACGATATTGCAAATGCCAAGCTGATTACGCACATTCTGTCCGTTTACATACCACCTTTGAGTGGCAAGATTAATTGTGACAGTGTACCTAGAGACTTTGAGTACACCTTGATCACTGTGTATCTTATGAAAGGGGTGTGCACCGTACGTGTTGACCAGGATAAGCTCACAACACTAAAATTTAATGATTTTAACCTTGGAGATCGCAAAACCTACAACATGTTAGCTCCACATAAATATTTAACAAAGACCAAGGGCAGAAATCCTAAGATTGTCCTGCAGTCCTGGACCCAAAACCTCGCACAGTCCACACTGCTCAACGTAATGAAGATCCCTCACTTCAGTAGACACCAGGAAGTCAACGCACGTGTTAGGTTGCTGCTGTCTTTCTACCACGATGGATACTTATGGTTGGACCGTCACATCACTGTGGATCCAACTCTGATCAATCGGATCATAGGACTTAGCATGCAAGGCCTTGAACCACAAGACTTTTACCTAGGCAAGACCTCAGACCAAGCACTAGCACAATGGATAAAGGAAACTTATGGCGATGTAGAGAAGGGTATGCGAGGCTACAAGGTAGCCTCTATCTAGAGTGGCGCAGTGCACCTTGCATGTCAGTTGATCGCGGGAAAGTTAGTTCGTAAGAATAGACCAACACAGGTGATTGGCTTCGTAGTTGACCTCGCAGGGAAGTGCACCGAGGGACTACAGATGAATTGGGAATAGTATCTTGTAAACCAGTTAGAGATGGATTGCAGAGGAGCGCAAGACCAAGGGTATGAGTTCCACTTTAGTTGGTTGCTCATACTCATCGCTTTCATCGCTTGGGAACTGCTAGAGGGAGCCAATTTTCTAGAGATCGAACCTTTCAAACCACTAGCCACGAATTTTTGTACGATGTGGTACTCCAACGACATGAACAAGCAGTGGAAATCCAATGCTATCTTCCACACCTACTTCAACCAACTGAAGAATGCAATTCAGTCTACACCGTGAATCACCCCAAACGTACTTCATAGGTTTAGACCTTTGATGAAATTTAGCATGGACCGCCACTTCACCTATATTACAGCGCGCAGTAATGAGCATAAACAACAACTCCAATCCTACTGCAAGCTGACAGAAGATGACTTGGAGGAGATTACCAAGGAATGGTCGGCGAACCTCCTTATTATAACAGACCCCGCAGACATGTCGGACGAGGGAAGCCCTGAAGCTATGCCGGATACACCTAGGCCAAGCAGGACTAAGAAGCATGACGAAGTTGAATATGTCTGTACCATGTCCACGGAGAATACTTTGATCTCACCTGCGCAGGGAGGTGATGGTGACGAGCTAGGCAGTACAAAAGTTGAGCAAAACAGAGGCGAGGTTACTCCACCTAGAGAGGAGGAGGATCCCTCCATGAAAATAAAGATGACACCACCAAAACCCTCATCCTAAAAGAAAGATAAGGCCACTTGGACCACGCTTAAAACTACCCTTACCCCAGATGAATTCGAATTCTTAATTTCCATGCTGAATGATGTTTCACTAGAGCTCACAGAAAATAAAGAAGCAAAGTAGGAGGAGCTATTCAACCGAATCAGGGGCGAACTCAAAGAAGTGTAGTAGGAACTTCAGTCCAACCAAATAGTTTCTAGAATACCCCTGATAAGAGGAACATCAGGAACAGGCAATGAGCCCACTCAATTACACCAGATCGTTGATCAAGTCGAAGCTCACCTTTGACGAGCTCAAGAAGACATAGCACAAGCCACCCAGGCTTTGATGAAAACATAGAAAGCACTTCTAGAACAACAGAATGAGGTAGAACAGGAAAAGCTTGCCCTAAAAGCAAAGTGGGAGGAGGAAAAGGCACAGTTGCTAGGCGAGCAACTTGAAGTACAGGAAAGGGTTCACAAGGCACTGCACTCTGTGATGGTCATAGAAGTGAAGATGGAAGACCGTCTCCCACAGTAGGTGACCCAACTGGAAGAAGTAATCCAACAACTCCAACAATGCATCACGGATCTGGAGCTCTGCACCATGCCCGAGACCCCCCAATAAATAAGAGATATAAGAGAGGCCACTGCTCGAAGTACAGTTGGCCGATTAAAAACCTTTTCCTTGGAATGCAAGCAACTGAGCGCTAGAAGCGCCTAGACTTATGAAACCCTCGCTGAGAATCCAGAATTACAAACATTCGAGGCACAACTCCAAGAAGAAAAGAAGCATGCAGACACGCTACAGGCGTAGATAAAGACTTTGACCCCAGTCGAAAGAATGAAGAGGTTCGTAGAACAACACACAACCCAACAACAGGTACATACACTGTAAAGTAAAGTGATGGAAGTCTCCCAACGACTTCAGCTAATCCAAGAAAAGGCATGCCAACTGTTCGCTGAACTTGAAATCCAGAGAGTTGAACTCAAACAGGTTGTCATCACTACAGAACAACGCCTGAAAGGACCACTCAATGACATAGTGATCCAGGAATTTACTGAGCAAGAGGCTGTCGCACTACAGCAGGTCGAAGCAACTCGATCCAAGCTCTAGGAATTCGAGGTGGAATTGACCAGACCTGAGTGACTCGGGATGAGTCACAGGTGAGTTTTGGGGGCCTGTTGGCCCTTGACCAAGTTTTGAAGAATACTTGGTCATATTTGACCGTTTTTGGGATTGTGACAACTTGCCAAAGATGGAGCGCAATGCGAAGCGAAAATTAGGGAAGCAAGACCTATTTCTGGGTCCCTTTTAGGGTTTTGGGTTGATGTAAAGGGAAAGGGATGTTGGCCCGTGGGTTTACCCATGCTTAGGCCCATTTTGTAATATATAAATAGACACTTAGGCAATGTAAGTAGGGAGTAGTAGTACATCTATGTGATGTATAGCTAAAGGCTTAGTGCTAGTAGCTGGATCTGTGTGATTGGATGTATATTGCAAGTGCGCTGTGCATGATTGTAAGGAGATTGAAAAGCTAAGTGAAAGTTGTTGTAGTTTTGTGCTGAAGTGCAAGGAAGAAGGATCTAGTGAGCTGCACAGGTCTTCTGTCCTGTGTGAATTAAGGGTCATTGAAGCTTTGTGCTGTAACCGCTTGACCGAGATAATACAAAGAAGAATAATTTGTGGATGTAGCCCCAGGGTGGGGGTGAACCACGATAACTTTGTGTATTGTGCTCTGTGCTTCGACCTAATGTGTTTATCTCCTTCTTGGCTAAGTGCTTGTTGTGATTAAATAGATCTAGTTATGCTCTGTGCTTATGATATATGAATGAATGTTAGATTTGATATCTAAGTTGCTTAGTTCTTGATCTACTGAATCTAATCTATATTTTTGTGGCTAAGTACTGAATCATCTTTAGACTAAGTATTCACTGCGATGCTCTGTTCTATCTGCGAAGTACCATAAGGGTTAATTATTGATGAATGATCTATTCTAAGTGCCCTGTAAAATATATAATCACAGATTGGTGTCCCAACTAAGGTTGCAAACATCTGAGTCCTGCAACCACCCCTGCCTCTACCTCGGGTGAGACTTCATCTTCTTCGCAGGTGTTGCTAAAAGGGCCAGTAGTTAGGGTTTTTTTGGTGCGCTCTTGAGCTTTGAACCCTGGGTCTTCCCTTGTGCCAACACTTGTGGTAGTATTTATTTCCAGATATAGTAAACACATTCGGGCATAATGGCCAGAGGTTCCACTATTCCAAGGCATATTCTTACTGCTCATCTCCCTCCACCTAGGAGAAAAAAAGGAGATAGTCCCTTGGTACACTGAGAGATATATTTAAAGCCAAAGAATTCCAAGGCAACCTTGCCTTCTCAGATAACCTGCCCAGTTGCATTCATGGCTGGCGCAAAGGTTGATGTCATGGATTCCAAGCCAAAAGAATATGATCTGATGGAAGATGATATGACAATGGATGATGTCAATGCAGAGACTCTCCCACCCCTGCACCCAAATTGAAATCAACCATAACGGGCGAAACTTCCCGGCTCAATGATGGTGGTCCCGACAACACCAAAAGGAGTTTCGGAAAATAAACCGACACTGAACGCAATACCCGCTTTGTAGCGCCAAAGTAGGAATTCTACAGTTCCAAATTAGTCCATTTTGGGTGGAAGAGTTTCACTTTAAAGAAATGATATATTGATGCTCCCAAAGATATATTTCAAGCCAAAAAATTATTCACTTGCGCGACTACTGTCTTATTCTCTGGATATACAATTAACATCTTTGGGAATCAGGTCCACAACTCTCACTATTGCAAGTCATTTTTCTACTAGTCATCTCCTTCCACCCAGAATAGAATAATTTGGGCCTCTGAAATTACACGTGCAACCTGTGTCCTTGAATTTTTTTTGACTATGCAAAGGCGGTTTTAGTTAAGGGCTATTCCATTTTGCCTGCAACATTTTTTTTCGTATTCCTCATGGGAAGCTTCTGAAAACTATCAATTTCACCACAGGATGATTCATCGAGGAGAAAATTGAAAGGACGTTTCATACTGCGGATCCTGTGCCTGTGTTTGTGGCAGATACGTTCAATGTTTTGACCCGAAGAACTGGGTCCAATTTCTAAGGATAGATGTACATTACTCGATTTTTTCTTATTTTTTAAAATGGATTTGCTAGTAAAAAAATTTACCTTGGAGTCTTCGTTGTTGCTTATTTTCTAGCTTTAACGCTCGTTCTCATTGGCATGGTTCGGTGTGTTGATTAAATTTGGTTGTCATTGATGTCAACCCTTGAACAAAGCCCCGTGGCACAAGGGTTGGGTAATGGACCCAAGATTGTTTGATGTAAAGATGACTCATTATTGTCTTGTCATGGTTGATAAGAAGTAAAAATGGATGAACTCCAAAGTGGTCCCCTTATGGTGAAATCCCTCACGAGAAGACGCTTTGCAGAGTGAGAGAACCCATGCTTATTTGAGGAATAATGAGATGAAGGACAACGAATTTGTGAGTGAAACTATCCTAGATGGATAGTGCTTGTCATGTCATTTTCGGCGGTATGTGGAACGTCACATAACTCCTCACGGTTAGAGAGTTATGACCATATGAAGTTGGAGAACCCTCATGAGTCTTATAGAAGCCCCCAAGAGTCAAAGTGATTTGCAAAAAGAGAATATTTTAAATGAAGAAGCCCTAAAATAAGGAAAGTGTAAGGCTACATGAAGATATAAATAAGAGACAAAGCTCACTCATAACAATACACTTGTACATAATGTATATCTATTTTCTTGTGTAAAGCTTCTTGTAAATACTTGTGGATACATATTAAGTGGCGAACGTCTGAGGTAGCACGAAGGGTTGACGGAGAAATTCTTGGATTCATAGAAAACCCTATTTTTTGAGGTGTATGCAAACTGTCTGTGTATAGGGTGAGTACATGTATGCGGGTTGGCTATGTATAGGGTGCGTACGTACATGGGCTGACTATGTATAAGGTGCGTACACGTACGTGGTCTGTCTGTGGATAGGGTGAGTACGTACGCGGGATGGTTGTGTATAGGGTGAGTACATGTTGATAAAGCCATGAAACTTGAGAAGATGAAGGTGCATAAGTTCTAGATTATGAGATCAAGCTCCCAAGAAGGTCTAGAGTGCTCAGATACGTCAAATCCATCCATTGGTTCAAAAGGTATGTCTTATTTCTATGAATAGTTAGATTTTGATGTATGCATGAGGAATGGCAATGGAGATTTGAGAATTCTCCCTAGAGAGACTAGTGGCTACATGAGATCTTCTGTATAAGTCAGATCTATAGAAATATAGTGCTGGTATATTTATCATTGATGCTTCTTGTTGAGGCACATCTTGTATTTCTTGGCATATGGCTAAGAGTTTTTATGGTACATGGTTGAGATCTTGTATTTAATGATGTATTGAGAAGTTGAATATCAGAAAGGGGTTGATGAATAAGATCATGTGAGGGATATTATAATTTTTCATGATTACACATACCTATATGGAACATGACTAGAGAGAGACATACTTGCCTTGAGTGGAGGTTATGTATGAGGATTCATGCACGGGGTACAATTACAGTCTGTATATAGTGATAGGTTATAGTTCTATGTGAAAGAAGTCACATAGGGTTAGAAGTTTTCAAGTGAAAGGAAATCCTAGTTTCAGAAGGAATACACAGGTTGCATAACAGATAGGGCGCATACATACACGGGTTGCATAACAAATAGGGTGTGTACATATGCAGGCTGCATCACTACAGGTCGTGTATCTGTTGTATTTTTGTAGATACATGTTCAGTTCAGGTACATATTGATTACAGGATAGTTGTATGGATTGGATACAGGTCAGTGGTACAGGTTGATACAATTGTACAAAAATTTATCTCATAGTGATAGGTTGACAGTGGTTCCATCATTCTACTTCTACTTCAGGGTGGCAGGACGAGGCAAGGATAGGTGGTTGTAGCCACATTCTGGCTGTATCCAAAGAACTTAGGGGGTTGTATCCTCCTTATGGTTATAGCCAGAGATTTGGGGAGTTGGATCTTCCCTCCGGTTGTAGCTAGAGAACTTAGGGGGTTGTAGCCTCCTTATGGTTGTATCCAGAGAATTGTGGCGTTGGAGCTTCCCTTAGGTTGTAGCCTGAGAAACTAGGGGGTTGGAGCCTCCTTCCAGTTGCAGCTGGAAAACAAAGGAAGTTGGTGCTTCCAATGAATGTAATTCTTCAAGACATATAAGAAAAATCATTCCGTGGTTTTCTCCCGATTTGGGTTTCCATG
>JASDQU010101560.1:17306-50214 GCA_032191745.1 Picea mariana | reverse complement strand
GCTTCCCTCAGGTTGTAGCCTGAGAAACTAGGGGGTTGGAGCCTCCTTCCAGTTGCAGCTGGAAAACAAAGGAAGTTGGTGCTTCCAATGAATGTAATTCTTCAAGACATATAAGAAAAATCATTCCGTGGTTTTCTCCCGATTTGGGTTTCCATGTAAAACACTGGTGTACTGTGTATGTGTGTGATTGTTCATTTATTATTGCTCATTATTGGATAATAATTCTACATTGATATAACACTTGGATTATTTGGAGAAAAGAATTATAATTACGCTATTATTGATTCACCCCCCCTCTTAGTAATCCAACAATTGGTATCAAAGAAGGTTCCTTCAGAAATCAGTTTAACCACTAAAAGGTAGATCATGGAGAGTACCAACTCATATAAAAATGGAATACCACACTTTGATGGACAGAAGTATGCTTTTTGGAGCATAAGCATGAAGACATATATACAGGCACAATGGTTTGAAATTTGGAAATCAATTGTAGATGGATACATAGTACCAACAGTTCCACCAACAAATGACAAAGCAATGAAACTTGGTCAGAATAATTCCAAAGCTACAAATGCACTTTGAATGGTCTCAGTGAAACAATATTCATCAAAGTTGCACATTGTAAATCCGCTAAAGATATTTGGGACAAGCTTCGAAATATTTATGAAGGAGATACAAAAGTCAAGGCAACAAAACGCAAGGAGATACAATTTTCCATTTCCCTTGAGGTTCAAATATTTCTCTTAGTAACACCATTTTTCTATCATGGTTTATGTGGAATAGTTTGTTGCATTTGAATGCCTTGTGCATGCAGTAAGTTGTGAATTTCTTGTTAAAAATTCACCTCCATTATCTATTCTTAACCGTTGTAGTTGATGTCAATATTTTTTTTCTACAAGGGCCTTGTAAGCTGAAAACATGGCAAATACTTCACTCATAAGTTTTAATAAATAAATCCAAGTGAATTTGGATAAGCCATCAATGAAATTTAAGAAGTACTTGCACCTAGAGAAAGTAGGAGAAGGAAGTGGACCACACAAATCACTATGAAAAAGTTGCAACGGGTCTGAGGCATGCCAAGAGGTATGTTTTTCAAAATTGGCCTAATGATATTTGCTAAGAATGCATCCAACACAAGCACCATTCCTACAAGAAACGAGAGGAAGAGTAGTCACCATATTTTGATTACATAGTTGTTGCAATAAGCGATAGTTTAGATGACCAAATTGTTCATGTCAAAGTTTGTTCAAGTCATCGTTATGAGAAATAAAAACTGATGGAAACGATGATGACCCAAAGTTGTCAAATTTGTACAACCTGGTATTATCAATCAACAATTCAAGTTTCTAGAACATGCTTAAGATCTTTTAAATACTTGATTACAACTTGGTGAGGTGAAAAATCTACTATTTTACCTTCACCTAAATGAGCAATTTGATACATTAATAGAAGGTTGCAAAAGAGACTTGGAACAAATAATACATCATTAAAATGACCATCACCTAAATAAAATATTACAGACCCTATAACACTAATAGATCATCATCACCAAGAAATATTTGTTTGGTGTTACATTCATTAAGAGAAGAAAAAATGGTTTTACCCTAAGCCATATGATAAGATGCTTCTGATTCAATAAGCCACTCATGAGAATAAGAAGTAGATGTTGCATTGAAGGAAAAACCTGAAGTGGAAAGTGCAGGTCCATGAGAAGAAGAAGTATCAAGATTGATATTTTGTTTCTTTATTGTTGCTTCTAAGGCCTCCATCCTTTTAAAACATTTGTACTCTAGATGACCATCTCACCCACAAAAATTTAAATGTTTTTCATTCTTCAAACTTTTTTATTTCGTTCCTTTGTCACCATTAGGAGTATAAGTTGGCTGAGAGGGTTTGGGACCCTTGTTTTTCTTTTTGTTGTGAGGACATTGCTTCTTTTGATGCTTGGATTTATCTTTCTATTGGTCCAGTAATTTTTTGTTAGATGTACATGCAGTGCTAATCACTCCAATATAAAAGAGCTTATCTTGCTTTCAAATTAGAGAATAAAAAAAAAGACTCAAGAGAGGGTGTTGTGTAAGAAGCCTCTAGAGTAGAGCTTCTATGGTGGAGTGAAAAATAGATACAAAAATAGAATATGCACTACCAAATTTAGCAAGAATAACATATATACATAAGTCATCCTTCATATCTATTGTATAGTATTTATGTAAAAGTCTAAGTGTTTTGAACTTAGATAAATAATCTTCAATGCAAGATAAATAATTGGGATTTAAATAAATTAATTGATTTTCAAGATGGTGGGCTCAAATCACATTGTGTTCACCAAATACAAATTCCATCTTATCCCAATATTCATCTAGGTCATCAATTCCTTGAAGGTAAAAATTTAAATCCGAAGAGTTGGAAATTCTAATTAATCCATGTGTTTCGTCATTCTTATTATCCCATTTTTCTTTCTGTGTAGCATCAGTGGGGGTTTTTTCTTTTCCCAAGGAAATATGATATAGTATTTTACTTCGTAGTACATCCTCTATGTGAGATTTCCATGAGAAGTGGTTGGTATTGGTAGTAAAAATAGCACTTGGAATAACCATATTAAAATATGCAGGTAATATGGTCTCAAAAGAAGAAAGTGACTATCTAGATGGAAACCTACCAAAAAATAGGCAATTTAAAAAAAAAAAAACACACTGAAAATGGAATTCAGATGTCAAAGTTGTGTTATTTTTAAGAAAAGTAGAAAAGATAACCAAAGTGTCACATGGTAAGTAGAGGTTCGTTCACATGGTGATGGATTCACAATGAGGTTGTTAAGTAAAAAAAATCCCTTCCTTCTCTATCTTTGTTTATAAAGTCATTTTTACAAATAATTTACTTATGAAATGACCAACTTTTATAAAATAAGTGAGAATCAATTTATAAATGAAGACATTTTATAAATTAAAGTTGCATACAAAAGATGACTTAAAAAAATAACATTAAAGCTACTTTATAAAAATTCATTTGTATAATTTAAGTGAATTGCACTTTACAATAAAGTTATAGCTAACTCAAAATTGCATGAACTTTTTCAAAAATTAACTTAAATGAAGACTTGAACTCAAGACCTATTATTAAAGAGAGTAGCTTTCAACCAAGTGAGCTAATGCAAAACATAAAGAAAATGTTATGAAAGAAGAGGAGTTTTTTTTTTCTTTTTTTCTTTTCAACCTCGAAGTGTATGCTTACCCTCAAAGCCCTTGTTTTTTCCTACAAAAAACTTCAACATGGCCACAAACAAAAAAAAGTGAAGTTTTGAAAAAATAATTGCAAATTTACAATAATAGGATTAGATCTCAGTTAACTTGCCTAGAAAATTTAAGGTTTCTCTCTGTTTCTGATGTTTTGAGCTCACATAAAGTACAAAGCAAACATCGTACACAGAAAATGAAACAGACTAACTGTTTCTGATTTTCCAAAATAAAAAAAAATCACATGACAAAGATCATGCATAGACCAAAAAGAGTAGCAAATCTTGAATACAAATAGTAAAACCAAAATATTAACTCAGAAAAAAAAAATTAAAATTAAAATCCCTGATCAAACTTTATGCATTTGGATCTGACAAAAATGGTCATATCTTGGGAAAACAAAAAAAAAAATGGGTGAACCAAAAGTGTTTCCAACTAAAATAAGCACTTCGGACACAATGTAATAGTCTTCTCAACTAAAAAATGCACAAAAATAATGAAACCTAGAAATATTTGATGCATGTGATAACACAAGTTAAATATCTTGATCAACAAGGGGATCGAGTCTTCATACGGACTCTGATACCATGTTTGAAAAAATAGGGTATTTCCACATAGGATGAACACCTAAATAAACCACTCATGCAACCGGATCAAATATCAATACATCAATTTTTTTATGTGGTTAAAACCCTCAAAGAGGGAAACAGTCCACAACCTTAGCCAACAAAACCACTTGAAGCAATATATCAATGTAAAAGAAAATTGTACATAAGAGTTTCTCACAATTAATATTTAGAAAATGACCCTCCATACTATTTAAATAGAGATCATGGAACAATCAGGTGTTAATACAGGACCAATATATCCATTAGCATCGAGGAGAATATAAACCATCGGATCACTTCATGTCTAGAACATATCGTGACCGTTAGATTACCTAACTACAAATGCATACTAAAAAAACACACTAAACAAACATAATTTTACCTAAAGACACGTTAGACCAAGTTGATCTTAACTAAATTCTAAGTTTCTAAATATCCTAGCACTAGGAACTTTCTAGAGAAGGAACTTTGTAGTATGGAGAACAATCTAGTAAGCCTTCTTACCTTTATTGCTTGCACACTACTACATGGTCCTTATTTACTGAAGATGGCCTCCATACATAGCAATGCATAGAAACCTATCTATCTACTTAGGGGTTTAGGGAGATTAGGACCCTAACATGACATCCCCCTTAAAAAGAAACATTTTCCTCAAGGTTGGAGATAAGGGAATTGATAAAGGATCTTTGTCGGTTCCCATGAGGCATCCTCTAGCAGTGTATCCTTCCATTGTATCAGGATCTCCTGGATAGTGCGTTGGTATATATGGAATTCTTGTTTGTCAAGGACAACCTTAGGATGCAACCAAATGGAACCTTCTTCATCTATTTCAGGAAGGCTACTTTGAACACAACAATTAGATCCAACCACTTTCTTTAAGCAAGAGACATGTAAGATCAGATGAATCTTAGAGTGGCTCAAAAGTTCTAATTTGTAAGCCACTAAACCAATACATTTGAGTGTTAAAATTTTAAATTTTCTAGTTACACAATTACAATTACTTAATCCAATAGAAAATGTAGTAGGATCATTGAAAGATAAACAATCATAGATACAATAGAAAACAAAGATTATCTTGGGAAACCCTCGTGGGGGAGAAAACCCAACAACAAAAATCATCAATATAGATTCCTTCAACCAATACAATGATGCGCTATAGCTCTCCAATAAATACCAAGACCAAAACACCAAAAGAACCAGTCTCCAAGACATGTGCGCTGAACCTTCTTATGCACTCCAAGATGCATAAGAGAAGTGTGTGAGTGTGTGTCCAAATGAGAGGAATCTATCCTCTATTTATACACAACAATGTATCTTGAAGAGACATGACTCTTGACCTAACTAACCCATAATAAGTAAAATACCAATAATATAATATTTTATGTTGAGCGGACTTGTACAATATAACTATAATAACCTTTTAAAGGTTTGAATAAAACAAATATATAATAATATCTTCCATAGTTACACCAAAATATTAACACTCCCTCTTAACTAGGAAGGTATTCTTTCCATACACATACTCTAGGTATGATACCACACGAGCTCACATCCATTGACTACTAAACATGCGAATCTATACATCCTCAGATATCCACAGTGCAACATGACTTCACCCCATGCAACCAAGGTTTGCGGGTAGCTCTCAATAGCTACAACATGTCCCCAGGACATCCACTCTCTATGATGCATCAGTACCTGATCATGTGCGCTCATGTCTCAGTGCCAACCCTTTTTCATGCTGGATGAGACTCACCAGACTCAGTGCCAACCCTTTTTCATGCTAGATGATATTTTTCCATACTCAGTGCCAACCATTTTTCATGATGGATGAGTTCCGCCTGTCACTCCCTCTGAAGAGAGACCACACCAAGATTTTCCCTAAAGTACTCAAACTTTGTCCTCAATGACGGCTTGGTGAACACATCTGCAACGTGATCCTCGGTAGTCACGAACTGGAGCCTCACTACTCCCCTATGTGCCATATCCATGATACAGTAGTATCCGATCTCAATATGCTTCAACATGTCATGGAACAATGGGTTCTCTGAAAAATTCATGCAACTCTGGTTGTCACACCAAATGCAGGTCACCTCCAACCTGAGACTAAATAACCCAGACAACAGCTTCCAAATCCATATTTCTTCTTTTCTCACTGCACATGATGTCACATACTCAACTTCCACTGTATCGAGTGCCACACATGACTGATTTATGCCGCTCCACGAGATCATACTAGAGCCAAGACTAAAACAATATACGAAAGTGCTCTTCTAGTTAGGAATATTGTCGGCCCAATCTAAATCTGAGTATCCATACAATCCAAACTCATGGTCAAATCTATACTAGAGACCATGATATAGAGTACCCTTAAGGTACCTCAACACATGTTTTGTTGCAACCAAGTGAACCTATCTAGGCTGCACCAAATGTGTTAGGATATTTAGACACTTAGGAGTTAGTAAGATCTACTTGGTCTATTGGGTCGTTAGGTAAAAGTGTGTTTTCTAGTGTGTTTCTTTAGTATGCATTAGTATGCATTTGTAGTTAGGAAATCCGACGGTCACAATATGTTCCTGACATAGAGTGATCTGACGGTTCATACTCTACTCGATCTTAATAGCTATTGATTTGTGGCTTAACACCCCATTGGTCCATGATCTCTATTTAAAGAGCATGGAGGGTCATTTGACGATGATCGATTGTGAGAAACTCTCTTGTAAAATCTCTTTGTAATCTTTTTCTTTGCATTAATAAACTGCTCCAAGTGGTCGCGTTGGCTGGGGCCGTGGATGTTTCCCCATAGGGGTTTTACCACGTCAAAACATTAGCATGTTGATATTTGATCTGGTTATGTGAGTGGTTACTGAAGGTGTTCGTCCTCTGCTGGAATACCTGTGTTGTCGAACATGGTATCATAGCCTGTTTGAAGATCGAGATCGTGAAGCCGAGTTTCCTCATCTCTACTTTCTGTCATTTTCGTACATTTATGGGATGAGAGGATTGTTCCATTGCGTATGTAGCACTCTTTTCAGTAAGGAACACTTTTCTTTTCACTCGAAAAGATTTCTGTTTTCCCAAGATACAACCATTATAGTCAAATCCAGAGGTATAAAGCTTAAATACGCATTTTTTAAAATTTTTGCAGAGTAGTATTTTGGTTTTATTTCAGTTTTGTTTTATTTATTTCCGGGTTGCTACTCTTTTGGATCTGCGTATGCTCTTTTCCCTGCACCTTGTGCGATCTCCACAAATCAGAAACAGATAGGAAAATGTGCATCTTCCGGGTAATCTAACCGAGATCTAACCCTTGTTGTCATCGAGAAGCGAAATTTTTTTCTTGTGTGAAGAGAGTTTTTTTTAGCACGCTCTCCAATGTCGTCTTCAACAACAACAACAACAATCCTCTTTCTAAACATTACAATATGTTTTGCTAGATCATTTGGTTAAAAGTTGCCTTATTAAGTAAGAGGTCTTGAGTTCAAGTCTCTCTTTTGTTACATTTTTTGAAAAAGTTCATGCTAAAATTGTAAAGTGTATTTCACTTCAAGTATAAAAGTGAATCACTATACGTAGCTTTAATATTTTATTTTAGAGTTATTTATTTTGCATGCAACTTTTCTGTTATAATGTAACTTCATTGTAAAAGTGATCCCCACTTCTCTTTATAAAAGTGGGTCACTTCATAAAATAACTTACACAATCACGTGGTCATTTGGTTACCGATTGTGCCTTTTTTTTAAAAGGGCATAACTCTAACATCAGAAGTCCGTTTTCAGTGTCATTTTTTTAAAAACCACACAACTTTTCAAGCTCTTTCCATCCAGATCATTAGTTTCATTTTTTAAATCCACATTATCTACATATTTAATATGGCTTCTACAAGTGTTGTCTTGCTTGCCAACAACAACTACTTCCAATGAAAATCTCATATGGAAGATTTATTAAGAAGTAAAGGCTTTTACCTGATTACCTTGGTAAAGGAAAAAGAACCCACTGATGCCGATAATAAAGCCAAGTGGGGTAATATGAATGAAGAAGCACGTGGACTAATCGGAATTTCCATCTCTCCTTATTTAAGGTAGCACCTTCAAGATATTGATGACCCCAAAGAAGCTTGGAACATGATTGAATTTGTGTTTGGTAAACTTAATATTATTCGAGCACAACCGTTAGAAAAGAAAATATTGACCTTGAGTCCAAATGATTTTTCTTTCCTTGGAGACTGTCTATCTAGGTTTAAAACAGTTAGAATTTTATGTGAAGAATGTAAGATAAAGATGGAGGAAGAGTGTTGCATCTATCTTATTCTTTCTAAGCTAGGTAGTGCATATTTTGTGTTTGTATGTACCTTTTAAGCCATGAGAGAGGCTCTAGGGGAAGAATCTTATGAAACACCCACTCTTGAGTCCTTTTGTGCTTCTTTGATTCGAGAGGAAGATAAGATTGTACAATTTGGAGTGATCAACACTGCAGGTCCCTCCAACAAAGCCTTAGTTGCCTAGCAGAAAGATAAACCCAAGTATCCCAAGAAGAAACATCCTCACTACAACAAAAAACAACATAAGGGTCCCAAACCTACTCAGACACCTTCAACTCCTACTGGTGACAAAGGAGAAAAATATAAAAGTAAGAATACTAACAAACATTGCAACTTTTGTGATAAAGATGGTCATGATGAGTCCAAATGTTTCAAGAATATGGCAGCTTTAGAAGCAGTGATGAAGAAGCACGACATTAGTATTGATTCTACTTATTATTCTCATGGACATGCACTTTTTGCTTTTGGTTTCTCCTTCAATTCAAATTCTACTACTACTACTTCTTCTGATGAGTGGCTTATTGATTTAGGAGCATCTTATCATATGGCTAAGGATAAAGCCATATTTTCTCCTCTAAATGAATGTAACACCAAGAAAATATTTGTTGGTGATGATAGATCTCTTAGTGTTGTAGGATCTGGAACAGTTCAAGTAGATAATGGTCATTTCAATGATGTATTATGTGTTCCAAGTCTTTCTTGTAACCTTCTATCAATATATCAAATCACTCATTCAAGTGAAGGTAAAACTGTCGAGTTTTCACCTCACCAAGTTGTAATCAAGGATCTAAAAGATCCTAAGCATGTTGTTGCAACTGGAATTGTTGATGATATTACCAGGTTATACAAGTTTGACAACTTTAGGTCATAAGATTTTTCATCAGTTTTTTTTTCTCATAGCGATGACTTGAGCAAAATTTGGCATGAGCACTTTGGTCATCTAAACTATCACTCATTGCAACAACTATGTAATCAACATATGGTGAATGGTCTTCCTCTTGTTTCATGCAGAGATGGTGTTTGTGCCGGTTGTGTTATTGGAAAACATCATCAGGACAATTTTGACAAATGTGCCTCTTGGCACGCCTCGGGTCCTTTGCAGCTCGTTCACAGTGATTTGTGTAGTCCACTTTCTTGTCCTTCTTTTTCTGAGTGCAAGTATTTCTTAAATTTCATTGATGACTTTTCCAGACGTACTTGGGTTTACTTCTTAAAACTCAAGAGTGAAGTTTTTGACAAGTTTTTGGCCTACAAGTCCCTTGTAGAAAAACAATCTAGACATTAAATTCAAAGGTTAAGAACAGATAATGGAGGTGAATATGTGAACAATAATTTTACAAGCTACTGCACTACACAGGAAAACCAAATGCAATACACTATTCCATATACACCACAACAAAATTGTGTTGATGAGAGAAACAACTGCACATTAAAAGAAATGGCTAATTGTATGATCCAATCTAAGGGATTAAGTCTAAAATATTGGGCGAAAGCCATCAACTATGAAAATTACATAGTAAATCGCACTCCCACAAAGGCTCTTAAAAATATAACACCGGAAGAAGCTTAGACTAAAATTAAACCAGATGTAAGTCACTTCCGTGTATTTGGCAGTATAGCATGGGCTCACATTCCTAATGAGAAAAGGAAAGCATTGTAGCCTAAAAGTGAGAAGTGTATATTTGTTGGTTATTCATAAGATGTCAAAGGTTACAGACTTATTCAATCACATTGTAATGAAATTATTATTAGAAGAGATGTTAAATTTGATGAAAATCTCTTGGCCTGCGAGCCTAATTCGACGATTGTGCCTTATTCGGCCTGCAAGCCATCTTCGACGTTTGTTCCTTCTTATGATATGGTTTCTTCTTCATATGATGACAATGAGGATGAAAATCCACCTCCACCTACTCACCCTCCTCCATATGAGACCTTTGAACCTGAACCAACACCAACTCCACCGCTTCCTAGATGGGTCCATTCAACACGAGAAGCAGTTGGTGATCTTATCGGTGATCCTTCAGATCAGCGTCAGACACGTTCATAGTTCTAACGAGCCTCTTCTCTTTTGGCTCAAGTTTTAGAAACTCATGATCCAGAGACATTTGCAGAAGCTTCAGATCATCCAGATTGGGATACAACAATGAATGAAGAGTATCGTTCTTTAATGGCAAATGATATTTGGGATCTTGTACCTCTTCCAAAAGGAAGAAAACTTGTTAGATGCAAATGGGTCTACAGAACTAAGTATTCATCAGATGGAAGTGTTGAAAGACACAAGGCTCGGTTAGTTGCCAAAGGATTTTCTCAAGTTGAAGGAATTGACTATAATGAAAACTTTGCCCCTATAGCAAAAATGAATTCCATGTGCCTTGTTCTTGCCCTTGCTACCTCACATAAATGGGAGGTCCATCATATGGATGTTAAATCCGCCTTCTTGCACAGAGATTTGCAAGAAGAATTCTACATGGAACAACCTCCTGGCTATGTCCAAAATGACTCTAACCTTGTTTGTCGCCTCAAGAAATCTCTTTATGGTCTCAAGCAAGCTCCTCGAGCTTGGTATGCCAAAATGGATAGCTTTCTTATTTCCACTGGATTCTCTAGATGCCATTCTAATCCTAATGTCTATACCAAGAAAGTAGGAAGCCATCTCATAATCCTTGTCCTTTATGTTGATGACCTTATCCTTACTGGTAGTGACTCAAAACTTTTAAACCATGTGAAAACTAGCCTTAAGAAGAAATTTGAAATGGCAGACTTAGGATTTTTTCACTATTTCCTTGGCCTCCAAGTTTTGAAAACCAATGAAGGAATTTTTCTTTCCCAGTTTAAGTATGCTTGCGACCTTCTTCATCGCTTTCACATGGACGATTTTAATCCAACCCCTTCTCCCTTCCAGTCTGGAGTCAATCTTTCTGTCACTTGTACTTCTCTTGAAGTTGATGCCACCCTGTACCATCAGTTAGTTGGTAGCCTCTTATACTTGACTCATACCCATCATGATCTTTCCTTTGTTGTTGGTCTAGTTTCTCGATATATGCAAACACCCCATGAAAGACATTGGAAAGTATATAAAAGGATACTTCACTATGTTCATGGTATAGTTCAGTTTAGGATACATTACAATTCAAGGGGGACTCCTTTATTGGTTGGTTTCACTGATTCAGATTGGGCCGACGACCCTGATGATCGGAAGTCTACTACAGGTTATGTTTTCAACCTTGGTTCAGGAGCTGTCACCTGGGCCTGTAAGAAACAACAAGCTATTTCACTTTCTTCAGCAAAAGAAGAGTACCGAGCATCGATAAATGCAAGTTAGGAAGCCATGTGGCTTCGACAGATCCTTTCAGAGTTTGGATTCTAGCACCAGCATTCGAACAGCCTTTGGTGTGACAATCAGAGTGCCATCAAGCTCACCAAAGACCCAGTTCAACATCAGGGTAGAAAACACATCGAGCTACACATGCACTTCATCAGAAAGCTTATTCATGATCAAGTTATTGAAGTGCTCTTTTTCCCTACAGAAGATCAAGTTGCAGACATTTTCACAAAGTCTCTTACAGAAGCAAAGTTTTCCAAACTTCAATCTATGTTAGGAGTTTAGGAATTTGTCATTAAGGGGGGATAGGCTCTAATGCCTCCTTCCTTCTCCTATTGTGTCACTATTGTAAATGCTTCAATCCTATCCCAAGTTGTTCTTAAGGGGGGATGTTAGGATATTTAGAAACTTAGGAGTTAGTAAGATCTACTTGGTCTATTGTGTCATTAGGTAAAAGTGTGTTTTCTAGTGTGTTTCTTTATTATGCATTAGTATGCATTTGTAGTTAGGAAATCTGACGGTCATGATATGTTCCCGACATAGAGTGATCCGATGGTTTATACTCTCCTCGATCTTAACGGCTATTGATCCGTGGATTAACACCCGATTGGTCCATGATCTCTATTTAAAGAGCAGCGTCATTTTCCGATGATCGATTGTGAGAAATTCTCTTGTAAAATCTCTATGTAATTTTTTTCTTTGCATTAATAAATTGCTCCAAGTGGTCACGTTGGCTGGGGCCGTGGATGTTTCCCTATAGGGGTTTTACCATGTGAAAACATCGGTGTGTTGATCTTTGATCTGGTTATGTGAGTGGTTACTGAAGGTGTTCATCCTCTGTTGGAATACCTGCGTTGTCGAACAAAATGCTGACTCAAGGTGTTCACAGCAAAACATATATCCGGTCGTGTGTTCCTCAAATACGTCAATGAGCCCACTATCTACTTGTATAAGGTAGAATCTACAATCTTTGAAGTTTAATCCTGCAACAACTTAAGATTTAATACCATCAGGGTAACCATGGCCTTATAGTCCAACATAATGAACCTCTTCAAGGTTTCCACAACATACTTTCCTTGATTTATGAAAATCCCATCTGATCTCTGCCAAACTTATAGTCCCAAGAAGTAGTGCATCACTACTAAATCTTTGATCTCGAATTATGAATCCAATTTTCTCTTACATTCAGTGATGAGCTTTTCTGCACCTGTTAGAAACATGCCATCTACATACATCAATAGAATAATTGGTTCACCATCCTCAACTTTAAAGTAAAGGTTAGAATCTACACTGCTCTTGGTAATACCCAAGCTCATCATAAAATTTTCAGTCCTACCATACCATGCTCTGGGTGCCTACTTCAATCCATATAAATCCTTCTTTAATCTACACACATGAGTCTCCCTATCACGTGTCTCGAATCCAAGTGGTTTCTCCACATAAATTTCCTCTTTTATTTCACCATTCAAGAAGGTTGTCTTTACATCCATCTGGTGCACCTTCCATTTCATCATAGCAACCAATGAAAGGATAGTCCCGATCAAGGTATATCTTGCTACAGGAGAAAATTTTTCTTCATAGTCAATCCATTCCTTCTAAGAGAAACCTCGGGACACAAATATTTCCTTATATTTTTCAATACTGCCATCAACTGCATGTTTCGTCTTGTCGATCCATTTCGAACTCACCACACATTTTTCCTTTGGTCTGGGAACCACATCCTAGAAATCATTCTACATAATGGACTGGTATTCCTCTGCCATGGCATCTTTCCATACTTGATTTTATGTAGCCTCTTCATAACTGGAAGATTATGCATCCATTATGTCACACAAGCATGCCACGTAGCTGGAATACGAATTCGACTTCTTACTTTCCCTGAAATATTTCTCTGGGGCACCAATTCTTTCTACATCTCTGATAATATCTTGTGCCCAAGCTGGTCTTATCTTGTGAGAAGGTATCTCGAATAGTTTCTGAGGTTCTACCATGTCATTATCCTCTGTAATGACTTCCTCTAATTTAACTGCCTCTAGAACTTTAGGAACTTCATTCTCTTCTTCATGTGCCTCTTCTGCATGAATCTGTTTATATTTACTGAAATTTGCATTCTCATCGAAGGTTACTATCGAATGATCTCCACTTTTTGATGACCGGGAATGTATATCATGTAATCCTTTGATGTGTCACTGTAACAAACAAATATGCCCTTTCGTCCGGAAGGGTCCAAGTTTGTCCTCTTTTCCTTGGGGATGTGAACAAATACAAGGAAGCCAAATATTCTGAAATGGTTGACTTCTGGCTTCTCTCTTGAAAACATTTGCTTAGGTGTCTTGTTTTCAGGCACCTTGTGGGGAATTTTATTATGCACGTACACTCTCATATTCATTGCTTCAGCCCACAGATGCATAGGAATATCTTGATCATGGATCATTTCCTTTACTGCTTCCATGATTATCTGGTTCTTCCTTTCAGGAATTCCATTCTATTGAGGGTTATAGGTAGTAGAAATATCCCTCTTAATCCCAAATTCCTTGCAATACTCCTTTAATTCTTCTGAGGTGAATTCACCTCCATTTTTTTATCGCAAGGTCTTTATCTTCTGCTCTATCAAGTTGTCTACCAGAGCCTTGAACTCTTTGAATTTTCCAAAAACTTCATTCTTTGATTTTAACAAATAAATCCAAGTTTAACGTGAGTAATCATCAATAAAAGATACATAATATACATACCCACTTAGTGAAGCTTCCAACATCAGTCCACATACGTCTAAATGCACGATTTCCAAAACTCCTTTGGCTCTGTTATTGCTATTGGGAAAGGAGTGCTTCATGTTATTGCCTTGTGCACATCCTTTGCACACACCATTTGGTTCTGTTTGGATTTCTAGAAGACCTACCACCATTTTGATCACAAGCGAAAGAGATTTGCAGTGTAAGTGATCAAATATCATACGCCATAGTTCACTGGGATTCACAATATCATGAACCATTGTGGAGTCTGAATGTCCTTTTAATTTGTAGAGTCATCCTTCTTAAACTCCAATCACTATTGCATCATCAAGGGTCTTCCCTCTAGGCCACATAAGAACTTGACTCTTGACCATCAATAAATTCTACTCTAAATACTTTCTTGTCCAATGCTGAAATTGAGAGAATATTCTTTTTTAAACCTGGAACATAGAGAAATTCCTTCATCTTCATTGGCTTGCCCGAGTTTAACTTGTAGGAATATTCTCCAACACCTTTGATTGGATACAGATAGTCATCATGCAATTTCACCTTGTGAGGTGAATCTTTATGAATAATTTTAGATAAGGAGTCTTCATAGCCTATCATGTGCTTGGAAGCACCACTGTCTATCAACCAAGTATCACTTCCATGAGTAACAATACCCATGAGGGCTGAGATAATAACATTATCCTCTCACTTGATTCATCTTTATTTGCAACCTTCTTGGGAGGCTCATCATCTTCAGTTGTGTGAGCTTAATGCTTCTTACTTCCTTTCTTATTCTTTATTTCCATAATGAGGGGGAAATCCCCAAAAACATGTCCCAATTCCTGACAACAGTAACATATGATATTTGAGTTGTCTCTTTGACCCATCTTAAACTTCTTAGGTAAAAAATGCTCCGTCTTGTTCTTTCATTTCCCGATGTGGGTGGATAGGGCTTGATCTTCATTTGCCATCTTTTCTTCTCTTGTAGTTGTCATAGCATCTTCCTGGTTACAATCTTCCCAAAGCCTACTAAACTTGGGAAGCTTCTTTCTTGAACAAATTCCTTGGATGAATGCATCCCATGACCTTGGGAGGCCATTCAAGGTAGTGATCACCATCTCTTCTCCTTCTACCTGATCACATACTTGCAAACCTTTCTTAACTTTAACAATAAGAGACTATCATTTTCATCAAACTTTTCTTTAGTCTCACAAGACTAGTTTTGGATTAGTCAACAACCCTAACTTGAAATAATCATAACTTTGTACCTTTAATGAATAAATATTTGAAACTGATACACAATTTTATTCAGTTCATTTTATGCAATTCCTCCAGGTTTCACTACTTGGAACCTCTAAGAAAATGAGTTATAGAAAAAATGGCACACCTTGTTGAATTCTGGCTTATTCTAGAGAGATACCTTGTAGAGTGTTCCCCGCAAGAAATATTTGTTGAATTGATCTAAAACTATTACACAACATACTATAGACTATACTATAACCAATTTTGGCACAGGGGCAAACCCAGGGTTCAACGCTCAAGAGCGCACCAACAAAACCCTAACTATCAACCCTTTAGGCAACACCTGTGAAGCATATGAAGTCTCACCCGAGGTAGAGGCAGGGGTGGTTGCAAGACTCAGGTGTCTGCAACCTTAGATAGGACATAGATCTTTGATTATATTGTCTACATATCACCTAACATTGGTCAATCATCAATATTCAACCGTTATTATACTTCGCAGGCGGCACAGAGCATCGTGGTGTTCACTTAGATCTACGGTATTTCAGCACATAGTAAAACAGATTGGATCCATCACTAAGAATCCTCATATATATCAGATCTAACAACCATATACATCTAATAAGCACATAGCATAAGTGGATACATCAAAGCACCTAACAAAAGCAAAGATAAACACACTGAATCAAAGCACAAAGCATAACACATAGATTTACATGGTTCACCCCCACCCTGGGGCTACGTCCACCAATTCTTCTTCTTTATTAGCTTCAATCAATCTGGTTATGGCACAGAGCTATCAAAATCCTACTTTGCCTAGGACAGGAGGTCTGCGCGCACCTCACCAGATCTTCCTTCCTCATGTAGATCTAGCACAGAGCCTTCTTATAATATGTGCACTCAGCACTTACAACACTTGCACTCAGCTCTGCAAGTCTTAACACATAGCATGCACAAACACTCTTACAATCACTTGCAATTAGCATAGAACCACCTAATTAAATCGCCTAGCTTCCTATTTATACATTACAAAAGTGGGCCTAAATGTGGGTAAACCCACAGGACGACATCCATTTCCCATTACATTAACCCAAAACCCTAAAAGGGGCCCAAAAGTGGACCAAGATCCTATAATCTCTACTTCACCTGGCGCTCCATATTTGACAGGCTGTCGAAGTCCAAAAACGGTCAAATATGACCAAGTGTTCCTCAAAACTTGGTCAAGGGCCAACAGGCCCCCAACACTCACCTGTGACTCGTCCCGAGTCACTCAGGTCTGATCAGTTCTGTCTCGAATGCCTCGAGCTTGGCTCAAGCTACTTCGACCTGTTGTTGTGCCATGGCCTCTTGCTCGGTGAACTTCTGTATGAGTGCGTTATTCACCGGCTCTTCTAGGCGTTGTTGTGCTGAATTCACGACCTTCTCCAGCTCTGTTCCTTGGCTCTCAATCTTTGTCAATAGCTTACATGCCTCATCCTGCATAGGTTGAAGTTGTTGATTTACTTCCATTACCTTGCTCTGGATCATATGGATCTGCTGCTGGGCGGTGCGTTGCTCGTGAGACAGCTTCATTCTCTCTATGGGTGATAGGGCCTTTAGCTGCATCTATAGCTTTTCGGATTCATGCTTCGCCTCCTGGAGATGTGACTCCAATTTGTGCAATTCTGGATTCTCAGTTAGGTTCTCATATATATGCATAGTTCTGCTACTTAACTATTTGCATTCCTTAGTGAGTGCCTTAATCCTTTCTACTGTTCTATGGGCAATCATTTCTCATTGGTCGCGCTCTTCTTGTGGGGTACTTGGTATGGCCTAAAGCTCTAACTCCATGACCCTTTGTTGAAGTTGTTGAATAATTTCAGCAAGTTTAATCACTTGGTGCTCTATGGGTTCTTCTGCCTTCTTCTCTAATCCGGTCACATAGAGAAATGCTCTGTTGACTACTTCTTCAATCCTGATCTGCTTCGTGAGTAGCTGGTCTTTCTCTTTTTGGGTCTTCACTCTGTCTTCTTCAAATTTCGCTTGGAGAGTGTCCTTCTCTTGTTACGCAGCTCGACATTGTTCGATGATTTCCTCTGCGGCTTGCTTTAAGGCCTGGGTGGCCTGGGATGTTTCTTCCTACGCTTTCTTGTGGATTTGAACTGTTCATCTCCCTCTTATGTTGTTCCTTCGGGTAGGGGCGCAGTGGATACTGTGTGGCTAGACTGAAGTGCCTGCCACACTCCTTGGAGTTCGATCTCAATTTTGTTGTTCATTGTCTCTTACTTAACTTCCTGATTTTCAATTATCTCTTCTATAGCGTCGTTCATAGCTGTAATAAGGAAACAGAAGTCATCTGGAGTGAGTGTGGTCTGCAGTTTAGTTACAGGTGCCTTTGATTTCTTCCGAGAAGAAGTTTCTGGGGACGAACCCTTCCTCTTCTTTATTCTTTCTGCTTCATCTTTTGGTCTTTGTTCAACTTCTTCTAAGTCTTTTCCTTTACCTCCTTTATCTGGTGTAATGGAATCCATCCTCATAGATAGGATTTCTATATCCTGGGCTTCCTCAACCTTCTTCATCTTCTTTGTTTTCTTTTTCATACTAGGCCTAGGTGTATCCTTCGCAGCTTTTGAGCTGTCGATGTCGAATATTTCTACGGGGTCTGCTGAAACAAGGAGGTTCGCTGACCCTTCCTTGGTGATTTCCTCTAGGTCTTCTTCTGTCAGCTTATAATAAGATCGAAGTTGTTCCTTGTGCTCATCAGTGTGTGCTGTAATATATATGAAATGGTGGTCTGTGTTGAACTTCATCAAAGGTCAAAACCTATGTAAAGTATTTGGGGTCATGTGAGGCTCGAACTGGATGGCAAGCTTCAAATGGGTGTAGTCGGTATGGAAAATGGCATTAGATTTCCACTTCTTGTTCATATTGTTCAAGTACCATAATGTACTGAACTTCGCAGCTAGTGGTTCAAAGGGGTCAAGGTCCAGGAAGGTTTCACCTTCTGGTAGCTCCCATGCAACGAAATTTATGAGTATCAAGAGACAACTAAAATGGAATTCATGCCCTTGATCTTGGGATTATCTTCAGTCAATCTCTAGTTGATTCACCAGGTACTTCGCCCAGTTCATCTATAGTCCCTCTGCACGCTTCCCTGTGAGGTCGACTACAAAGCTGGATATTTGTGTGGGTCGATTCTTGCATACCAACTTCCCTGCGATCAGTTGACAGGAGAGGCACACTGTGCCACTTTCAATAGAAGCTACCTTGTAGCCTCACGCACCTTTCTCAACATCGCCATAATATTCTTTGATCATCTAAGCAAGAGCATGATCCGCGGTCTTTCCAGGATAGTAATCGTGGGGATCAGGGCCCTGCATGCTAAGCCCGGTGATCCAATTGATCAACGCTAGGTCAACTGTTAGATGATGATTTAACCATAAGTATCCTCCATGGTAACTCACCAGCAGTAGCTTCACACAAACATTCACCTCCTGGTGTCTGTTGAAGTGTGGTATATTCATAACGTTGAGAAAAGTGGACTGTGTGAGGTTGATCATCTAGGACCGAGGGACAATCTTCGAATTCTTCCCCTTTGTTTTGGTTAGGTACTTGTATGGGGGAAGCATGTTGTAAAATTTACGATCCCCTAGGTTGAAGTCACTAAACTTTAATGCTGCAATATTATCTTTATCAACACGGACTGCACGTACCCCTTTTGGCAAGTACACAGTGACTAGAGTGTACTCAAAGTCTCTAGGCACACTGTCTCTGTTGATCGCACCACTCAGAGTGGTATGTAAGAAGGTAGGATGGATGGAACCAACTTCGCGCTGGCCATATCATATTTATGTTTGGTTCTTCTTTCTGCACTGGCTCGAGATGTTCCTGCTCGAGCAGTGGACGAGGAGGCTTTCACTCCTCTCATCGATGATGCCTGTAAATCGGTAGACAATCATCTCTCTGACATGAATCTTTCGGCTCTGAGGCTAGCGAGTACCTCTCTTACAGATTCTTCAGCTGTGCTAAATTCATCATATATATATGCTCAGGATCAATATCTCAAGTTCTCAAAGTAACGTAGGTACTGTAATAGGGTAGAGAGTAAGAGTGGAGTAATCATTGTTCACAATTCATGTAGTCTGCGGAATCAAATTCATAATTAGCAAAAATGTCTTTCATACATGGTGCGATGGGGTAAGTAAATAATTTTGTAATGGATATGGGGCTTCATTAACTCTTGTTCTGTCCATTATGATGTGGTCTAATGGTCTGGTGATGAGCCATCAATTCTTTTTTATCCATTCAGAGCGATAGTCGAACAGATATATCGGCCTCCAATGGCTATATTGATTCGCCATGGCGAAGTGACCCATGTCGTCGTGCTGAGATCCTAGCGAAGATCCTATTCTACAAAGTGTCTTGCTGCAAGGTACCATATGGGATCTTCTGTAATTTTTCAATCTGAGCCTTCTTCTTACTTATCTTTCTAGCCTTCTTTCCAGTGAGCTTCGTCTTGGTGATTCTTTTCCCATTCTGATTCTTATTTTCCTTGGGAATAGTCACTTCGCACTGCTGAGGTCCTCTCCCAAGACTCAGAGGTGATACTTCGTCGATATCTGATACAGATGCTCCAATCTTTTGTGAATCCCCTAACGCTTTGGTAGCTTTGACATCTGGGTTTCTAGTGTTAAATAACTTTGACTTGTTCTCTTGTTCTTCACTCAACTACGTGATCCTTCTGGTCATGAAATATTTTAACTCTTGTCTCTATTGTTCTAAAACCTTTTCTTCTTCCTTCTTTCTTGCTTGATCTCTTTCAATCCAAGGTTTCCTGAGTAACATAGTAAATGGGTTATTGTCCTCAATAAATTTGATAATATCAAAATCTTCTTCTGTCGAAGTTCCATTGACGGTCATAGGTATCTGAGTGATTTTTCCACATAACATCATCAGTTTTACTCTAAATAGTCTTATTCCTCCCAATGAAGGAATCATGGTAGGCTTCTCTACAGCTTCCCAAGTTCTTTCTGTCATAATGTTCAATTGTGTTTCTTCATCAGGAATGAAGTCAATGTCGAAGTCTCCTATTCTTGCTTCGATTTTCTCCTTTTCTTTGAAGATCTCTGATAATCGGACATATTTATGTTCCTTCAAGGTTTCTTTCATCTGTATTAATAATTTCTCTAATTCTTGTTGGGTTTCTGCCTTATGGTTTTTTTCATTCAGATTCCTCCCTTCAAGTTTAGCAATCATTATAGGGCAATCCAATACATCGTGGTCCAAATATTTGCAACAGAGACAAATAGATCTCCCACCAGGGAATTCCTTAGCAATATGTCTCAGTCTTCTGCAACAGTAACATAGGGTTAACCCTATCTTTCATCTAAATGTCCCCCAACCTCTTCTATACTGTGCACCAGGATCATGGTAGCTAGCCTGCAAAAAATTATTTCTAGGATCCTGCATCCATTCGTTAGACCAAACATTCTTTCTATGCATAGGTATAACATATCTATCATATCTATTCATATCTAACTTTCTTTCATCTATTAATGCTCTAGTTTTTAAGCTAGGACATAATCTATCAAACATACCTAGATCCATGCTCTAGAAAAAAAAAATTTCACTTATCTTACTTCTATAGGACACAAAGCTTCCGGATCTAAGAGATTTTAACTATTCTTACCTTTATTAGAGAACATAGCTTACAGATCTTACCTCTTTTCTGCATATCCAACCTCTTTCTTTCAGATTCTTCCACTTTTACCTTTTTTAGAGCACAAAGCGTTCGTATCTTTCTTCTTTTCTTCAGATCTGATCTTCCTTTCTTTAGATCTGACCTTATTCCTGGCACAAATCTTCACAGGTCGAGTAAAAAGCTGCGCACTAGGGAAACAGATCCACGCACAGAGCTTCCACAGTTTTAGGACGAATCTTTGCACACAGCTTCTTGTCTCTTAGTTCCTAGCAATCACAGTTTCGGTCCCGACAACGGAACCATTTATTGGCACAGGGGCAGACCTAGGGTTCAACGCTCAAGAGTGCACCAACAAAAACCTAACTACCGGCCCTTTCGACAACACCTACAAAGCAGATGAAGTCTCACCCGAGGTAGAGGCATGGGTGGTTGCAAGACTTAGGTGTCTGCAACCTTATCTCGGACACATATATGTGATTATATTGTCTACAGAGCACCTAGCATTGGTCAATCATCAATATTCAACCCTTATTATACTTCGCAGGAGGCACAGAGCATCGCGGTGTTCACTTAGATCTACGGTATTTCAGCACATAGTAAAACAGATCGGATCCAACACGAAGCATCCTCATATATATCATATATAAAAGTCATATACATCTAAGAAGCACAGAGCATAAGTAGATACATCAAAGCACCTAGCAAAAGAAAATATAAACACATTGAATCAAATAACAAAGCATAACACACAGATTTACGTGGTTCACCCCCACCCTGGGGCTACGTCCACCAATTCTTCTTCTTTATTAGCTTCAGTCAATCTGGTTACGGCATAGAGTTATCAAAATCCTACTCCACTTAGGACATGAGGTCTGCGTGCACCTCGCCAGATATTCCTTCCTTGAGTAGATCTAGCACAAAGCCTTCTTACGATCTGTGCACTCATCACTTACAACACTTACACTCAGCTCTGCAAGTATTAACACATAGCATGCACAAAGCCTCTTACAATCACTTGCACTTAGCATAGCACCACCTACGTACATCACCTAGATTCCTATTTATACATTACAAAAGTGGGCCTAAACGTGGGTAAACCCATGGGCCGACATCCATTTCCCATTACATTAACACAAAACCCTAAAAGGGGCCCAAAAGTGGACCAAGATCCCGTAATCTCTGCTTCACCTTGCGCTCCACCTTTGACAGCTTGTCGAAGTCCAAAAATGGTCAAATATGACCAAGTGTTCCTCAAAACTTGGTCAAGGGCCAAAAACCAACACATTTGGTCTTACTGAGTTTGGATATTTTAGGAAGAATTTATGACATTTTTACCCGAATCACCTGGTTTTGACTAGTTTCAGGACTAGCCACAAACCCTATTTTCCACAGAGTGTAACTCACAAAATACAACGACCCACAAGCTGAATGTTTTACCATGGATACTTGGATATGTTTTATCAATGGCATAGAAATTTCACGGTCTGAAGCATTCTAGAAAAAACGTTATTGTGAAAATGGTGAGATGACCTGAAAAAAACATACCTTAGAAAGCACCATCAAAATAATTTATCCTTCCTTGAATTCTGGCCTTCTTTTCTTCACTTTCCTCGGAAATTCATCTTATATATCCTTTGGTTACCTCATACACCTATAGGTATTCAATATGCTCAAGTGTGTCTTAAATGAGAGAGTCTT
Source organism: Picea mariana (assembly GCA_032191745.1). Lineage (NCBI taxonomy): Eukaryota > Viridiplantae > Streptophyta > Pinopsida > Pinales > Pinaceae > Picea > Picea mariana. The sequence goes on along the minus strand of JASDQU010101560.1, from coordinate 27,390 downwards.
TCCTCTTATTTATACTCTCCAAGTAGCTTCCTTAAAAACATCTTCTAGGTTACTTTGCCCACTTTCCTTATTTTAGGGTTAACCCACTTCTAATTTCTCCATTAAATTTATTATTGAATTAATTTAGTTTGTATTCACTTTGAATTATAGTGTAATCATCACTTCACTTTATTATTTACCTTTTAAAATCTCTTAAACCACTTTGACTACTTTGACCTTTTAGGGCTTCTAGATGACATATGAGGTCCTCCAACTTTGTAAGGCCATAACTCTCAAACTGTGAGGAGTTATGTGACGTTCCACATACCAACAGAAATGGAATGGAATGTACTATCCATATAGAATAGTATTACCTAAAAATAGATAAAAACTCATACCATTATCCATCAGACAAACTTGGGTTCATTACCCAAACCTGGGTTCTCCAACTTCTCATGGCCATAAGTCTCTATCAATGAGGAGTTATGTGACGTTCCACATACCACCGGAAATGGTATGACAAGAACTATCCATCTAGGATAGTTTCACTAACAAATTCACTGGCGTTCATCTCATTATTCCACAAATGAGCATGGGTTCTCTAACCATACTTCTAGGATAACTCAATCTGTAAAGCGCCTTCCCATGAGGGATTTCACCATAAGGGGACCACTTTGGAGTTCATCCATTTCTACTTATTATCAACCATGACAAGATGATAACAATTCATCTTTACATCAAACAACATTAGGTCCATTACCCAACATTTGTGCTACGGGGCTTTCTTCAAGGGTTGACATCAATGACAACCAACCTTAATCAACACTAACTCATCATCAATCTCAGCCATATCTCTAGGGCTTCCAAACTTCTGCAAGCGTTGACATCAATGAAAACCAACTGTCCAAACCAAATTTTCAACATATGGAATCCATAAAAAAATCCCAAGTGGGTTTGACCTCAAACATTCTAGACTCCTGTGTGGAATATTTCTCATAGTAATTTTCCCAGCAATATTTGACATGGGGAAATCCTTAAGGAGCACAAAGGTGATATTTTCTCTATCGAAAAAATTGTGGACAGAGAAATAACCTTCTATCATATTTAACCACTTTTGTAAAGAATTTTCATCTATCTGACCTTCAAACACGTAAATATAAAAATTAAATTGTACCTTGAAAGGGGTGACGCTTCCAAAGTGGTTTCTTGATGAAGACATGTTTGTTGTTGTCGGCGGTCATCAAAGGAATTGGGAAAAATTATATATCATTTTGTCCCTCTCTCGCATTAGGGATTCCTCGAGAGAATATTGATGGGATATATTTCTCCATCATCTCTCTTTTGTTCCTCCATGGGAGGTCTCTTGGGTTGGTTTTCCTTGAGAGAAACTAGCTCGAAACCCAACTCTCTAAACCTTGACCTCACCGGGGACATGAATTAAGAAACAACAAGGAGAAGTCTTCTCTAATACCAATGATCCGGATTATTTTGAGAAAAAAATGAAGGCATAGATATAACAATGAAATACGCATAAATATTGTAAGAAACATAGAGATACAGTAATACATAATTTTTATTAATGAGAGAAGTGTACAAAAACTGTAAAAATACAGAGTGAATGAACTCGCTAGAATGGTGTAAGCTTATCTCTGAGAAAATATGTGATGGCTATGCTCATTCGCAATAATATAATGTTTACAATGAGGCTCCAAAGGCCTTTTTAACATAAAGAAAATCCAAAACCCTAACCCCAAAAGATTAAATACCAAAAGGTTTGTGAGTCGTGATGGGAGTAGTTGATACGTCAACTTCCCGAGGGCGTAACATTTTCATATGATTTTCATTTGGGGCACACGATATCTTGTTGGAAAGGTATAGCCGAGAAGAAAATATTCCAACTAGGCCCCTTTTGCTTGGGCCCAAAAACGTTAGAAAAACGTCGTTTAGGGCCTTAAAATGACCCTGGAATTTTGGGAGTCGAAAAACCGTAGAAAAACTACCAAGGTGGAAAATTGTATTTCGAGCCAGTGGAATAGGTGGGTGGCCACCGATATCCATAGGGATCAACTGGAAAACTGTAAAGAGGGTTTTCAGGTACCTGTGTGGGACTACAAATTATACAATCTGATACCAAGGGAGAGTTGGATGAGACAGAGTGATAGATATACAAGGGTTCATTGATGTTGATTGGGATGGAGATATTAATCGCAGAAGATATACAAGTGGTTATGTGTTTAAATTGTTTGGAGGAGAAATCACTTGGATGAGTAGGAAACAAGTTGTATTTGTGCTCTCAACTACATAAGTTGAATACATGGAAGCCACTCATGCAAGTAAGGAGTTTTTATGGCTGTAGAGGCTTTGTTCAGGTATTGATTTTGTACAACAAGTTGTAAGGCTAGGGTGCAACAGTAAAAGTGCAATTTTTCTGGCAAAGAACCCAACTTATCTTTCAGAAAAAAACCATATTGATGTACAACATCACTTTGTGAGAGACATGGTTGAAGAAAAGAAGGTGTTGTTGGAGAATGTTGACACCTTGAAGAATGTTGTAGAGTTCGTGACAAAGTCTATCAGTACAGAGATGTTATCTTGGTGTATAGAATCAATGGATATTGTTGCACTGAATTTGTGACAATATCAATCACTTAAACCCTGGTCTTGCAAAGAAAAAAAGTGGAATAATGTTGGGTATATGTTATATTTTGATGATTGCCTCCACCAATAGTTTTCATTATTTTTAGCAGTTTTCTAATTTAATCTCAGATTAAGGGATTAGGGTTGTAATCTAATTTGGGTTAATGTATTATGATTTTGGAAGCTGTGGAATACCTAAAATGTTATATTATGAATGATGAAATTAATACAATGAATATTTTAGAGGTTTGCCACCAAGGAAGGTTGGTTTTCTCCTGGTTAAGGGTTTATAGTGTAAATATATGTGTATTCTGTGTATGATCCATTGATTAATTTATGTTTTTCTTAAGAATTTGTATGCATTGTTCTGCTTCATAGGTTTAAAAATTACAATTTGTTAAAGAGAAATAAAAGGTAACATGCACTATCACCACTTTGATAAACAAATTTACACTTAATACATTCAAGAAATAAACCAACAAAGATTTAGAAAGAGAACTTACTAGGTAAATCAACGATCATCCACAAAACCCTAACCATGAAATCATCCATGAAAACTAAAAAAGAAACCAAATATCATCTCCCAGAGAAGGAGCATAAGTCATCCATACTAGAAGAGAAAGAAAGAATAGAAGAGTAGTAGTAATCCTATACAAGTTTCTATGATTTACAAATGAGGGAGCACTTCCTCTACTTATATTAGGAAACCAAGCACTTCACCTCTCCAAAAATCCCCTAAAACATGAAAAACCATTATACAAGGTGGATAAGTCTAGGTCAACCCAAAAAAATATCTCTAAGATAAATATGCAATGCTAAAACATGAAAAAATCCTCCTAAAACCCCACATGTGTGAGTGTATAAGGATAAAAAAATGTGGTGTCATATCCAAATGGGTTGTTGACATCAAGCTCCCCTCCAAATCCTTCAAGGTTGACGCGACCTCCCAGTCTAGGATCGTTCAATTCATTGAACCAACTGGTTCGTCGGGCTCCCAACGAAACTGATTTAACTTGACACAAGCCCTTTTCCTTCCTTAGCACCCACTATGGGACACCTGCAGACCCTCTCCTTAGCTCTTTTAACTCTTACGTCAACAGGTGCTAGATCTCAATGCTAAGCTCCTCCCTTGATGTGACCTCGAGCTATGACCATGGGCCAAATTCTTCGCGGTCTCGCACTTCGGGACTTTTGTGAGTTGTTTTCTCCATTTCCCAATTTTTGAATCGACGAATGTTTCGGGACTCGATCTACGGTCCTCGTTCTTCCTGCGATCAATGGTTGTGATTGAATCGTGAGTTCAGAATTCACGATCCCTGCCTCCTCTCAACTCTGCTTCTTCTGATCGCAAATCAATGATGCGCTAATCCTCTACCATGCGTCCTTCCAGATCCAACGACCTGGATTGAAATCGCTCTTTGCGACTTCACGAAGATCCTTGTTTTCCCTCGTCAAACCTTTTGAATCTCCTGTCCCTAAACTTCCCAATATTATACCACCTATCTCCTTCTCGATGATGGATGACTTCTCCATCTTTGGGACTTTGGAAATTCCTCGACTTCTTTGAACACTTATCGCAAATTATCCTTTTGAGACTTAGGCTATTCTCGAAGGTTTTTTGCACTCCTTGCAGAAACCTATGCAACTCTCCTGTGACTTTGCTCGGCTTGAAAAACTTTAAGGTTCCAGGTTTCTTTTCGAGCTTATCATGCCCTCCTGGAAAATTCTCACCCTTCCTCTTGAGCTGATAAGGAAAATTCACAACACCTTAGGTGCACTCCTTTCATTTTTCTCCGCTCTTCAGAGGCTTCTCCCTCGGCCTTACAGAAAGGTTTTAAGGCATCTCCTTTCCTTTATCGATGCGCTTGTTGAAAAACATTCCTTCACCAGAATGTTCATCAATTCTAGAATTCTTCTACACCCTCAGTAGTGTAGTTCCTGGGTATGCTCATGCAAGCTAGATGCCCTCTTAGCAGATTATTCCAGAGTTTTCAGTAACTCTGAGATGTGCCTCTCTCCACACAATCTTTATTTTCAAGGGACTTAACCGCCTTGAAATTTCTCCCCGATTCAGTGAATTAATCTGGCATTCCCTCTTGGCAACTTCTCTTTTGACTCCACTAAGTTCAGATACGTACTCCTTGTGTCAGCTCATCGAGTTTCCCTACTCTGTCACGCACTCCTTGCACTTATCCTAGATAACTAGACTTAACTCAACACACTCTCGGATAGAAAACTGTATCTCTATCCCTGCAGATGATTTCTAACATTCTTTTGCATTTCACAAACATGTAAAAGACATTCATAACACAAAATCCATTGAACAGAAAGATAAAACAAGAAAATTGTCATTTTCTATTAATGGTGGAATGCCAAATTACAATGGTGGAGTTTGAGCTACAACTGAGTCTCGGCTCTCTGAGTTTTCTCTCCCTACAACCTGATCTATCCACATTGTCTAACAGTCCACCACCTAATCCCCTAACCTCTACTTTGCCTACAATATAAAGATTTATACAATAGGGGATCTATGAGCTTCCCTCACAAGCTAACTAATGGTGTCAAATCACCATCCCAAAGACTTATCGAAAGGCTAAATTACAATGATGGAAATTCTGCTCCAAATTAGATGCAGATCCATTCTGTAGTCAACCTATTAATGGCGACCTTATCTCTAGTTTGTGCAAAAGCACGATTTTTCTCCTTCCAACTTGTCTTCAATAAATTCCTGAATCTCATCTCGAATTCTCGAGGTTAAAAAATTGAAATGAGAGGATGACGCCTCTCCTTCCTTGAATGCGCACCATGCATGAAATCTAGCTAGCACCTGTTGAGGTGGAGCGATGCTCCTGCATCAGTTGTAAGTGCTCCAAAGGTCATTTCTCTCCCTAAAAGGTCCAAGGTATCATCAAAGGCCATGCATCCTCATCAATAAGGTCACATCAACTCATAAACAAGGTTCCAAATCATCATCCAAGTACTAAGTTATCTCAAGAAATTATCACATCATCCTCAAGCATGATGTCCCATCACATGTGCAACGTCCAAGGTTAAAACCATGATGTCATTAAGGAGAAGGGATTCATAACCTCTCCAAATATGTGTACCATCATCATCAAAGGCCACATCATCAATCCAAGCTCTAACATTCTTAAGGGATGTATGACATCATTAAGGGATCAAGGTGACACGTCAAGCTCCATATAACACTATATTATGAATTTATGCAATTTTCTAGGTTTAAGAAAGAGAGAACAATTATAGAACCCTATTGGGTGTGCCAATACCAAATCAAAGGAGTATTTCCCGAGAAACCCTTCAAAGTGTAAGTGTTAGTAAGTGGTATTACATGGGGTTTAATTCATGGTCATGGTGTCATTAACATGCAAGTCCATATGTGATGTTCATCTCCATGAGTGCCTTTGTAGAGGGAGTGCTTGGTGCATTGAGTTACCCTTTCCTAGGCATTGCTTCTTTCCACCCCTATCTTGTCTTTTGATATTTTTAATTTCTTTGCAAGCCCATTTTCAGCTTTATGAGTTTATTACATCATGATTCAATTAAGTACTTTTATTTTGACATGCATTCAATGCATTAGGACTTGGGGTGATGGCCTCATAGTGATGGGATATATATCAAGCTATCTTGGATTTTGATTATCATTCATATCCTTTTATTTCTCTTTTGCATTTTTAATTTATAACATGTTTTTTCCATTATTTTTACCAGCTGCATCAAACTCATGCATCCAATCCCCTTCTCATAAGAGAATGAAGTATGTACCTTTTTGGGATACATGTAACAGCCATTCCCAAAATATAGGACAACAAAAGGAAAACATATGGAAAGTGTTAAGTATGAAATGGTATGGGTATTTTACCCCCATCAAGGCCTCCTAGTAATACCCCTTTTTCCCAAGAGTGACAACACTTGAATAGAGTACATATGATGGCCACCAAGGTGAAACAAGGAAAAAAGTATAACTTACAAGCATCATGATTCATTATCTAAATTCAACTAATGATCCTTACCTAATTTCCCAATGAATTAAATGTAACACTTTGTATGAAATAATGGATAATATACCTCATGTGTTTTGGACCACCATCATCAGATGAGCCTGTTGATCAAGTGAACGAGATGAGAAATGATGAGGGAGAGGCATCTGAGGGGTTTTTGTATGTGGATAATGTTGGTCATCATCTATGGTACCATTTTCTGCAATGTGGAATATGAATAATGATCTCCTCTAGTTACCCCTAGGTGAGAGGGGGTATCATCCAGTTCCAACATGGGGACATGTTCTCACCATAGAGTGCTTGAGAATCTCAACATATCTAGTACTCAAAGACTTGAAATATTGCATCACTCTAAAAATTTCTTACTACATTCTAACATAAAACCATCAGTAACAAAAGGGTGGGGGGATATGATCCACCTTAGTATATGAAAGATACAAAATAAATGCGAGAAAAATATTTTCATTTTTATCATATATAAAAAAATTATAACATGTATATAAGCTAAGATATCATGAATGCATAATATCAATAAATAAAATAAACAAATATAAGGTACAATCAAGATGCAAGCATGCAACATGATCTAACACTATGCTACTCTAAACTAAAGAAGTCAGGTTCCTTGTGCATAGTAGGGTTTGAGAAGGGATCCATTAATAGTTAATGGAAACTTCCTTCCCTCAGGTGTGGTCAAATAAAAGGAATCAATTCTAGACTTATTCTCAATATTGTAAGGGCCATGCCACAAACTATCAAACTCCTTATGCATACATGGCTTCCCTTTTCTCTTGTCCCACATAAGTACTAAGTTTCCTATTTGAATATATCTTGTCCTTACTTTAAAATAAACCATTCCTTTATAATCTTGGGAATTCCTTCCTTGATCTAAATCCAGGGGATGGGACTTGATCAAGGCAATTCTCTTATGATCATCATCACACAAATGTAAGGATCCTTCATTACCTTGATTTAAAATAGTAATAGACCTTGGATATTTATTCTCATACCTCATAAGTTATTCTATAATCCGTTCTCTCTAGAAAAACTGTGTCATTAATATCATCATGTGTAGAAGGAAATATGGCTAAGTCTTGAGAAGGATTAATATTGGGAGAGGTAACGATTGGTTCTTTACAAGTTTCATAAGGTATACCTTAATGGTGTTGGATATTTTATGTTGTCATTCATTTCAAAAGGGGGTCAATATGGTCAACATGGTCAATATGGTATTGTGCTAGAATATTGGACAAGAGTGTTATGAAGTTTCCATTGAGGGTAAGATGGTCCATAACTATGTCCATGTTGAGAGCTTGATTAATTTCCATGTATTAATATCAATGTTCCAACAAACGTTTATGTTGAAATGTGTTACTAGCATCCATTCACTGAAGAAGCAATTGAACAAACAAAGAGGGTAAATGGCTAATTCAATATGGATTCATACAAGTCACAGGTGAATAAGTTAATAAGGGTTTATTTAAAAAAATGGCACTGTAAATGAGAGATTTCCCAACATAAGTAATTGCTCATCCTTGAATATATCATGGAAGAATTCAATATCTACGCCATTAAGTTTGTGTCTTCATTAAAAAGCCAATCATCAATTCAGGAAAAAAAATGTTACAGAAAGTTCAAAATTGACATCTCAAACTGTGATTCCAGAAGCACCTAATTCACATCCTCTCAACCCAGCCATTGTTTCCATTTACAAGAACATCGAAGACTTGGGGGTGACACTTAGCAATACTGCATACAAACCAAATTGTTTTTTTTCATTTGGTAGAGTCAACAATGTTGATTGAATTGGACAACGATGAGCAGATTGGTCGATGTTGATCATTGATCGGAAGGGAAGCATGATTGAATGACCCATATCGAATTCGCATTTTGAAATAACACAATTTTTAATTCACAAACATGGACCCAAAGAATTAATTCAAATCCGCCCTTATATTTTTTGCATCCATCGTCGATTAGATGGGACGATCCACAATCATTTTGGGTTTGGTTGGAAGTTGACCAGAGTCAACACAAACTTGGACTCAAAGCTTTTATCAAAACCATTTTGTATTATTTCAAGTCCATCATTGATCAATATCGAATGACCCTCGTTATTTCACATTATGTTGAGTATTGATCAGATTCAAAATAGACTGAGGTGCAAAAATATAATTAAAATACACATGTATATTATTCGTTCATCATCGACTAGAGAGACTAAAATGAACAGTGATATTGGCATGACCAAGTATGACCTCGTGAAAAAACAAGAACCATTTCCAAAAATAGCACCAAAAGAGTGTTTGATGTTCCTGCAACTGGGTATAATTGTTATCATGATAGAAAAATTCATGATGGGTACTACTCTGCATATTTGATTAAACAAATTGTAACGACCGAACATAATGATGATGAAAGATATATTTGGGAAATCACAAATCAATGGAAGATAAGGAAGTTTTAGATTATAACAGAGGAGATTAGATCAGTTAGAAGTTATATCCAAAAGTTTGAAATATCAGTTTGAATTTCTATCCTAGGCATTCCATTGCAGCTATAAGTGTTTTGGAAAGTGAAGGGATAAATGTTGAACAACTTACAAGGGATTTGATGTTTTTTTAAGTTAAACAAAAATTTCAATAACAAAATATTAGCATTATTGTTAAATAAATGAAAAGTTGCAATGGTGTAAATGTGTTGAACCTACACATAATAGATCTATCTAGCAAATGACATACACAGTTTGCATAGAAAATACGAGAAAATATGAGAAAATAGAAGAAGGAGAGAAAGAATGGAAGAATTATCATTAACCAAATGAATCAATGATAATTTACACATGATATACTCTGTATAACTCAACTAATATGCACTGGAGGAGAATCCAATGCACCATAGTGGTGGTCTAGAGTGATTTGGACACACACCAACAGTTATGGGAGCAAACTGCAACCTAGTCTAGTCTCTCAGGCAGTTACAGGAGTGAACTGCCACCTAGTCTGAGTTAACTAGTCTATCAGTCTTCAGTTATCTGACTAAAACATAGTGAAGTGAGGAGGATATTATGGAATCATGAGTAATGCGCTAGGCTGGTGATGATCCCAAGGACAATGTGCATTAGCTAGTGATGATCCCAATGTTGCATGGTGATAATCCCAATGTGGCATCTAGAATCCACTCAACTAATCAAACTGAAGTGTGAACTAAAGAGAATATTCTCCCTAAACTATAGGAGACTGAATAATGAATAATGAACATAGAGAAAACCTTAGGAAAAATAAATCCTAGGTGTGTGTGAAGTATCTCCAACACCCCCCTGAACATCATTATGGTGAAAATAAAGAATGGGTCCCAGTAATGAGGCCATGTTAGGTACCCAAATACAAAAGACACACTGAAATAAACGAGGAAAGAGGGAAAACCTCATGGGAACACCCCCCCCCCCC
>JASDQU010101559.1:55640-121739 GCA_032191745.1 Picea mariana | reverse complement strand
CCTTGAGCATTGAGAATATGACACAACTAGTAGAGATCCTATTACTCCTATAGTTTCCCCTATTACGGGACCTCTAGATTTTGAGGAATAAGGCCTTCGCATTATTGCACGCCCCTCAGTATACCTTGTGAGCGAATGAGACCTAGTATACCCTCACGACATTGTGCAACCCTCTGAGAAAGAGTGTCCCTCACTCGTTAACTCCGACTACGACGAGAGTGCTAGTGAGTGGAAACAAAGACATTGTTCTAGCCCTCCCTTTTCATCTGTTCTGGTTTTGTAGAGACTTGCTACTCCTTTTTTTAATCAGATAAGAAAACATGATTCATGTTTCTGTATCCACTAAACAAGTTTTAATCAACATAAACCATTTATTCAAAATTTCATCCATTCATTTACTCCCTGGAGTCCCAATGTTTTGTTGATGATACCCATGTTAACTAGTCATTAAGATTCCTATACACTAAAGAACTCATCAGTAATATCTCTACAATCATGGTCATACATAAATTTTATTCAAAAAGATATAATGCATAATTTATGAATTTCTTATTTGAAATTTTAATAATTTTATAAAAAGTCTAGCATTCATCGTGGATTAATTAATCAGGTCGTTCGAGAGAAAACACCCTAAAAGAATATATCTATTGTCTAAATATAGTCAGGTGAAACAGGGCATTACAAGGAAGATCAAGATCTTAGGAATGTTGAAAAAGAATTGGAGCAGTGGTATACTATCAATAATGGAGGCCAAGGTGCTAGCTCAGTCTTGGAGAGATGTTGAGCATTAGAGTCACACCATTCAAAGCTATTATTGGAACAAGAAGAGGGATACCTCGATTTCAACTGGGAATCACAATATGAAGTTTTTCTATAAACATGCCGATTCTGAAAGATCTACAATACTATTTAGGAACTTCAAGACCCAAGAGGAAATAAGGTGTAATCGTTTTCGAACTTGGATTCTTAGGGAGTTAGTCACTTTGAGTCATTGTTTAAGGAGCCAAAATAGGTGAATATGGGACAAATGGTCAAACCTATAGAGAATTTCCTTGCACGCACTAAGAAGGAGGAAAATTGTGCTCTCGACAATGAAGTCACAAAATATAATCTTTTAGCAATCATTACTTCCTTCAAGCGTGTTAAGCATCGAGTCCCTAATGACTCGAGTGCAGAAGTCTTCGAATCTTTTTTTATCTTCTTGGTAATGACTTAGTTTCTGTTGTCGAAGAAGTAAGGCAAGATAGTAAAATTTCACGATTTATTAATACCACTTTTGTTGAATTAATACCCAAATTGGATTTCCCTACCTCTTTTGATGATTTTATGTCGATTTCCTTGTGCAGTTGTTTGGATATAATTATGAAAAATAGTATAGAAGTTGGGCTCAAGCCTATTTTTTCATTGTTATCACTCCTGAAAAGTTTGGATTTTTCCAAGGGTTCCTTGTAGATGAAGTCGTTGGATTTTTGTAGGATGGTATGCATACCGCAAAAGGTCAAAAGTGGTCTGTCTCAATTATAGAAATTGACCTTTCGAAAGGCTATGACCGAGTCTCTTAATTTTATCTAAAGTTACTTTACTACATGTGGGTTTTGAATTATGAATGGTTAAACATATTATGCATTTCATATGCAAATTTTCAATTTTTTTTCTTGTTAATGGATCAATCTTGTCCTTTTTCCAAGTTGGACATGGATTGTGTCAAGGATGTCCACTATCACCCTATTTATTTATATTGATGATGGTTAGACTCAATAAGGTGATAATGTCAAGGAAACGATAAAACAAATTGATATGGGTAGAGTTGGGGCTAAGTAAAATCCATACACACCTCTTTTTTTTTTTTATGGATGATGTACTCATTTTCTATTTCTATGTGGAAAAGAAGCTCAATTTATCAAGGATATAATTTAGATTGTATGTGATGCCACTAGGATGGTTCTAAATATTTTTAAATATTCTATTTATTTCTTGGAGGGGAAGGATGATATCAAGAAATATATTATAGGACACTTTAATTTCTCCTCTTATATTTATTTACAAGGAAGACCCAAATATCTTGGGTTCTCTCTCAAATCTAGTGACTACAAGTTCATGGATTGGAAATGGCTCTTAACTAGTATCTTGTCTTCTCTCTCAAACCTAGTTACTACAAGTTGATGATGGATTGGAAATGGTTCTTAACTCACTTTGAAAATATTTTTTCTTTTGGTACAATCGGTGGATGTCTCGTTGTGGTAGGTTAATCCTAACTAAAAAGGTGATTTAAGCCATTCTAATGTACTTCCACTTGTTTGCCACTTGTTTTCTCTTATCCGAGAAGGCATGCTTGACCATTTCCAAAAAATATTCTTCAATTTTCTCTGGAGAGGTAACATTGAATATTTGGGTTCATGTTGGGAAAATTGGAAAAGTGTTTCAATTCCCTAGAGTCTAGGTGGTTGGGGACTAAAATACATCCGCCTTTTTGGTAAGGCACTAGATGCAAAATAATTATGGTTATTCTTGACTAGAGATAGCATTCGGTGCCACATTTGTGGTAAAATATATTCCCCCTACTTTGTGTTGGATTGGATTCATAAAAGGAGGAAATCAATGGTATATGTGTCTAATCAATGGTGGGCCTTAACCATAGCATTTCGAATCATTGGAAAATTATTTTCTTGGAAGGATGAAACTAGCTCACAAGTTAGAATTCGTTAAGATGTTATCATGGGCTATGGGGAAAATATTTTTCTTCCAGAGGATATGGTTACATAGCTTCAAGAGGTTGGTTATTTGATGTTAAACCATCTTAGTGATGCTACAAATACAATTTTTTGGGCTCAAAGGGTGGCTCTCTATTGATGACATTTTTCTTGAAGGAAGGTGGAATTTATTATGGGATTAATATATAAATGCTCTAGGCAATTCTGATGTTCATATTATGCATCAGGAGGATGAATTAGTTTGTATATATTTAACTTAATTGGGGTGAATACTTGGTTAAATTAGGGTATGATGAATTTCAAGTTTTAGAATTACTATAACCTATCTGGTGGCACAACAAAATCTCAAAGTTATGGGCCCCACTAAAAATCCCTCTTCTATTTTGGTTATTTATGAAGGGGAAAGGTCTATCATGGGATAGGTTACAATTACACATTAAGCATGGGATGGATATTTTCTATTTGTGTAGTGTAGAGATCATGATGAAATAAATTTACATTTATTATTGGACTATACATATTCTAGGAAGATATAGTGGGAAATTGAAAGGAATATTTGACTTGAACATTTATGGGATAAGGCTTCAATCTCATATTGTTTTTAGATTATTTTTCTCACCGAGAGTTGATATCTATGAATTTTCTTTCTATTCGGTTCATTTGGGTGTTTGCCTCACCAACAACACCAACATTTTTGAAAATAATGTATTTCCTACTTTTAAAACCTCTTAGCAGGCCATGGGCCTTCTCGACTATTATAAATATGTCTATTCAAAATCTCAATCTTAATGGATTGCACTCTGATTGATGAAAAGTCCCTTTGTTGGGGATATTTTAATGATGAATGCAAGGGGCCAGAAAATATCTATTGTGTTACATTTCTCTAAAAGAGAAAATCAATTTGGGCTTGGGGACCAACAATCTAGGTCAGTCTAATGCCCTTTATGGTCTTCTAAAAGTGGTAGTACATAGGGATGTGCTCCACCTTCATATTTTTGAATATTTCAAATTAGTTATTAAATCAATGAAGGATGGGGTATATGTAACAAACTTGGGACTTGTATATATTTCTAATTAGTTACATGAGTTTGTTGCAAGATTCTCACATCATAATTTTTCAGGAACATGACTCTTTGGGTGATGCACTTTCAAAGTATGCTTTAATATTAGAAGAAACAAATGTTTTCCTTGATGAATACTCTATCGATACATTTGATTTCTTTTTTGTTATACTCTCTCTGGTTATGATCTGCAATACTACAAAAAAAATCCAATGAAAATTCATGGAGAAGGAAAAAAACAACACGTCACATGAGCAAGAAAAATGAGACATTCATTTTATTTAGTAGAATAGCTATACTTTATATAGAATATGTTGAACATACAATGCTTTTGAAAAAAAATGGACCAATTATAACTAACCAACAACTAGAAAAGGTCCCAAACCCTAACCACTATCTTATTCGACTAGTTATTGGTCCTTGGGACTTGTGGTCAACCTCCTTGGTGGATATGTGCCCCATGTGGCCTTTGTGGTGAAGTGTGTTTCATCTGGAAGGAGGTTCACCTTTGTGGTATCTCCTTGCTAGTCTGCCTTGAGATGTGTGCTCTCCTCCTTAGGGAGTGCACCTTGCAACTTGCCCAATTCCTCCTTGTTTAAGCATGGAAGTGTCCCGCCTTGTATGAGAAACTGCGGAAATTGTTGAGACATGGTGCACTGAATATGCATTTAGCATGGGATGGAATTTGACCCTTGTGACCCACTAGAAAGGAAGTGTGTTGATGAGTGTTAGTAGTGGTGGTGCGTGTATCTAGCACTATATTTTGAAGGAGAGGTCACTGGAAATATGGAACCAACTCAAAGGGGTGTGAGATTATAACCTCTTCTTCTAGGAGTAGAGGCTCATAGAATTTGAGACCGTTCACATTTACCACGTTGTGAACAACCAACTGTCGCAGATAGTCGAGGCGATACGCATTGTCTCCAACTTGCTGCAGAACTATGTAAGGACCATAGAGGATGGGTTTCATCTTGTGATAATGCTAGGACTAAAATCATCGGTGCTCCATGTGAAAATAGACCTTGTCACTGGGGGAAAAATAGAGTGTACTTTTGTACACATCATGAAAGGCCTTATAACTCTACTAGGAAGCTTGTAAAGCCTTAGAAACATGAGCTTGTTTAAGAAAAGGTTTGAAAAAAGGACAAGAAAGAGGTTTTCTCTTTTTTCTCTCATAGAGTACCATAAGGTTGGAATTGTGAAGGAAACTCATAGGGGGAAACATGTTTATACCCAAAGAAATCTTGGAAAGGGGAAAAGATAGTAGAAACATGAACTTCCCTATTATAATTGTGTTGGACAATGTGGAGGGTATCATACCACTATTTATATTTCGTAAATTGAATGCGAAGGGCATGGAACATACTACAATTAACAACTTCATTTTCTCCATCCATCTATGGATGGAAAGAAGTGGAATATTTGAGGTGACACCCCAAGAGAGATCAGATAGTTTTCCAAAATGTACTAAGGAAATGTGCATCACGATCAGAGATAATGTTGGAGGGGAGACCAAAATGAGTCCACACATGAGTGGAAAAGAGATCACCCGTTTGAGAAACAATAACAGTCTTAGTGCAAGGGAAAAAAATGGCCATTTTGGAGAAGTGACACACAACCACCCAAATGGAATCCTGATGACGAAATGTCATGGGAAGACTGGTGATGAAGTCCATAGAGATAGATTCCCAGGGATGGGAGGGAATAGGTAAGAAATGATATAGTCCATACTTACGATTGTTTGGATTATTTTTACTACAAAGGGTACAAGGTCGGATTAATTTCTAAACTTGGTGTTGTAAAGAAGGGTAAAATAAGTGGTGTTGAATATGTTGAGTAGTTTTGAATGCGCCAAAGTGCCCTCCATAAGAGGAGGTGTGGGCTTCACAAATGAGAATCATCAGTAGTAGGAACACATAACTTGTAAATACTATACAACGAACCATACTGAATGTGGTAGTCTAGGAAAGGGGTCTGGTTAATGATGGTAGGTTGTTGTTGTCACAAACCCTAATATATATATTTTTTAAATAGCATAATTGCAGTTTATATATTTTGAAACAATTGTAGGTTGTACCTTAGGTTTTCTATTGATATTATATGTTCATATTTACTGATCAAAGTAATCAAACCTTTAGTTATTCGTAAGTTGTCATCTTCATTCTTGATATTACGGACTTACATAGAAATATGATCAAAGGGACTAAACTTGTTAACACTATAAAGCCTTTCAATATGCATCATAATTCTTTGAAATAACATTATAGTCAATTTTTATGAAAATTGCGCATACTGAATAACTCTAGAAAGGAAATATGGTATACAAAACTAATTTTCCTTATACCAAAATTGAACTAAATTAACCCTTATACTCTTATGACATAAAACACGTTAAATCAACACTTCAATCAAATTAAATTTACCTACTGTATGATGTTAACAATTGTTGTGATTGTCATCCTTTGCAAGGGAAAATGGAAAATACTTAGAAAATGTTTGGTGAAGTCTTGTTGAGTTTTAAATGAGGTTTAATACATAATAATCTTAGTCGTTTCTCTTAAAAAAGTGTTTCCCCAATCCATCACTACCTGGAGGTAGTACCGGATATCAAAATCAACAACACCTCGAGACTATTATGAGGTTTGTCCGAAATCCTGAGGATAGTTATTTCTCAAACCTGGTTTACTCTCTAAGAAAATTTGTTGTGTTCAACGGGATATCTAGAAGAGTGTTGTGAAGTGTCTTACTGTTTAAGGACTTTTCTACCCGAGGAGCTACCATGTAGGCTTACCTTGTGCAAGGAGTCACCCATTAAACTTAATTTGCCTGAGAGGTTACCTTGTGAGTTTTCTCTACGTGCAGAGTTCCTCTTTGTTTGAAAATAGTTATTCAATCCCTGATGGTTTTGTCACCATGGAAAGGTTTCCATCCAGAGACGATAAAATTGTTCTTCTACTCTAACTACATTATAACTTGATTTTTTGTTATGTCCTACCTCTGTCATATATATTGTTTCGTAAACTTTGATATTAGCATTGAATCTAATGTTACAAATCGGGTTTAAATCTAAAAGCATGTGTGTTCTCTGATGAAGTTAATATAGCGAAGGTCATTCCCACACTGGTTAGTATTAAATTAGCTTAAGTTGGTTGCACAAGTTTAATTCCTCAATTTCCTTTGGATTCATCTTAGTAGATTGAACAACCACCACTAACAATCATTTGTTGCTTTTATTTTTGGGTAAAAATAAAAATGGTGTAATGATCATGTTCCAATTCGAATCTGTGGGATACATTATTCCTAACATGTATGCGTTTTCCTCATGGTTTACTCTCCAGGAGTCGCTACTACATATTTCAATCTCAAGATGTATATCTGAGTTAGTAATTTTCTAACTCTTAGATTCGCTAATGGGTTGTAATATAACAATAGTCCTGTAAGGATTATAGTTTATGCTTCTAAGTTCCTTTCAAACATAATTTGCAATAATTATTTTGAGTCTGGATAGAGAGTTTCAAAGCTATTTGTTTACATAGGATACGTGATTTACCATATATACATTTTTTGTTAGGATATTTAGACACTTAGGAGTTAGTTAAGATATAATTGGTCTATTGTGTCATTAGGTAAATGTTTTTTTTCTAGTGTGTTTCTTTAGTATGCATTAATATGCATTTGTAGTTAGGAAATCTGATGGTCACGATATGTTCCCGACATAGAGTGATCTGGCGGTTCATACTCTCCTCGATCTTAATGGCCATTGATCTGTGGCTTAGCACCCGATTGGTCCATGATCTCTATTTAAATGGAATGGAGGGTCATTTTTCGATGATCAATTGTGAGAAAATCTCTTGTAAAATCTTTATATAATCTTTTTCTTTGCATTAATAAACTGCTCCAAGTGGCCGCATTGGTTGGGGTCGTGGATGTTTCACCGTAGGGGTTTTACCACGTGAAAACATCAGTGTGTTGATCTTTGATTTGGTTATGTGAGTGGTTACTGAAGGTGTTCGTCCTCTTTTGGAATACATGTGTTGTTGAACATGGTATCAGAGACTGTTTGAAGACCCGTTCATGTTGTAGATCGAGATCATGAAGCCGATTTTCCTCATCTCCATTTTTTGTCATTTCTGTACATTTCTAGGCCGAAAGGACTATTCCATTTCATCCGAAGCACTCATTTTCATTTAGGAACATTTTTCGTTTCACTCGAAAAGGTTTTTGCTTTCCCAATATACGATCATTACAGTCAGATCCGGAGGTATAAAGCTTAAATACACATTTTTTATTTTTTTTCCAGAGAAGTATTTTGGTTTTGTATTTTTTTATTTCCGGGTTGCTACTCTTTTAGATATGCATATGATCTTTTCCCCGTGCCCTGTGCGATCTCAGAAAATTAGAAACAAATAGGAAAAGGTGCATCTTCTGGGTAAGCTAACCGAGATCTAACCCTTGTTGTCATCGAGAAGCGAAATTTTTTAAAATAGTTTTTTTTACAACACTCTCCAAGGCTGTCTTCCACAACAAAAACAACAACAAAAAAAACACCCCCAATCCTCCTTCTGAACATTACAATATGTTTTTCTAGACCATTTGGTTAAAATTTGCCTTATTAAGTAAGAGGTCTTGAGTTCAAGTCTCTCTTTTATTACTTTTTTTGAAAACGTTCATGCTAAAATTGTAAAGTGTATTTCACTTCAAGTATAAAAGTGAATAACTATAAGTAGCTTTAATATTTTATTTTAGAGTTGTTTATTTTGCATGTAGATTTTCTTTGTAAAAGTGAGCCCCACTTCTCTTTATAAAAGTGAGTCACTCCATAAAGCAACTTACACTACCACGTGGTCCTTTGGTTATCGTTTATGCCTTTTTTTTAAAAGGGCATAACTCTCACATCTGAAGTCCGTTTTCAGTGCCGGTTTTTTTTTAAACCGCATAATTTTTCAAGCTCTTTCCATTCAGATCATCAGTTTCAGTTTTTAAATATGTATTATCTTTATATTTAATATGGATTCTACAAGTAATCTCTTACTTACCACCACCAAATACTTCCAATGGAAATCCCATATGGAGGATTTATTAGGAAGTAAAGGCTTGTACCAAATTACCTTGGGAAAGGAAACAACACCCACAGATGCTGATAAGAAATCCAAATGGGATAACAGGAATGACGAAGCATGTCGATTAATCTAAATGTCCATCTCTCTTGATTTAAGGTTCCACCTTCAATAAATTGATAAACCCAAAGAAGCTTCGGAAAAGATCGAATCTGTGTTTGGTAAACACAGTATTATTCAAGCACAACAATTAGAAAATCAAGTACTAACTTTAAGTCCAAGTGATTTTTATTGTATTGAAGACTATCTATCTAAGTTGAAAACACTCAAAACTTTATGTGAAGAACGTAGGATAAAAATAGACGAATATCGTTGGATCTATCTTATTATTTCTAAGCTAGGTAGTGCATATTATGTGTTTGTATCTACCTTTTATGACATGCAAGAGGTTCTAGGCGCAGTTTATCGAAAACCCAGTCTTGATAACTTTTGTGATGCTTTGATTAGAGAGAAAGATAAACTAGTACAACTTGGAGTGATCAGCATTGCAGATACCTCAAACAAAGCCGTAGTTGTCCATCAGAAAGATAAACCCAAGAATCCCGAGAAGGAACATCCTCATCACAACAACAAGAAATATAAGGGTCCCAAACCTACTTAGACAACTTTTTCTCCTAATGAAGACAAAGGAGAAAAATATAAAAATACGAATACTAACAAACATTGAAACTTTTGTGATAAATATGGTCATGATGAGTCCAAATGTTTCAAGAAGATGGCAGTTTTAGAAGTAGCAATGAAGAAGAACAACATCGGTATTGATTCTACTTCTTCTTCTTCTTCTCATGGACATGCACTTTCTGCTTCTGGTTTCTCCTTCAATACAAATTCTACTTCTATTTCTACTTCTGATGAGTGGTTTATTGATTCTGGAGAATCCTATCATGTGGCTAAGGATAGAGCCATATTTTCTACTCTAAATGAATGTAACACCAAGCAAATATTTGTTGGTGATGATAGATATCTTAATGTTCAAGGATTTGGAACAGTTCAAGTAGAAAATGGTCATTTCAATGATGTATTATGTGTTCCAAGTCTTTCTTGTAACCTTCTATCAGTATATCAAATCACTCATTCAGGTGAAGGTAAAACCTTAGGGTTTTCACCTCACCAAGTTGTAATCAAGGATCTAAAATATCCTAAGCATGTTCTTGCAACTGGAATTGCTGATTATATTACTAGGTTGTACAAATTTGACAACTTTGGGTCATCATCTCTTTCATTAGTTTTTGTTTCTCATAGCGATGACTTGATCAAACTTTGGCATGAGAGGTTTGGTCATCTAAACTATCACTCATTGCAACAACTATGTAATCAAAATATGGTGACTAGTCTTCCTCTTGTTTCATGCAGAGATGGTGTTTGTGCCAGTTGTGTTCTCGGAAAACATCATCGAGGCAATTTTGACAAACGTGCCGCTTGGCATGCCTCAGGTCCTTTACAGCTTGTTCACAGTGATTTGTGTGGCCCACTTTCTTCTCCTTGTTTTTTTGGGTGTAAGTATTTCTTAACTTTCATTGATGACTTTTCCAGATGTACTTGGGTTTACTTCTTAAGACTTAAGAGAGAAGTTTTTGACAAGTGCTTGGCCTACAAGGCCCTTGTGGAAAAGCAATATGGACATCAAATTCAAAGGTTAAGAACAGATAATGGAGGGGAATATGTGAACAATAACTTTACAAGTTACTGCACTACATAAGGAATTCAAATGCAACACATTGTTCCATATATACCACAAAAAAATGGTGTTGCTGAGAGAAAGAAACACACATTAAAATAATTGGCTAATTGTATGATCCAATCTAAGGGATTAAGTCTAAAGTATTGGGTGGAAGCCATCGACTGTGCAAATTACATAGTAAATCACACTCCCACAAAGGCTCTTAAAAATATAACACCGGAATAAGATTGGACTAAAATTAAACCATATGTAAGTCACTTCTGTGTATTTGGAAGTATAACATGGGCTCACATTCCTGATGAGAAAAGGAAATCATTGCAGCCTAAAAGTGAGAAGTGTCTATTTGTTGGTTATTCTGAAGATGTCAAAGGTTACAAACTTTTTCAATCAAATTGTAATGAAATTATTATTGGAAGATATCTTAAATTTGATGAAAATCTCTTGGCTTGTGAGCCTAATTCGACATTTGTGCCTTCTTTGGCCTGCGATCCTAATTTAGCGGTTGTGCTTTCTTTGGCCTGCGAGCCATGTTTGGCATTTGTTCCTTCTTTTTATCTAGTTTATTCTTCAGATGATGACAGTGAGGATAAAAATGCACCTCCACCTTTTCACCCTCCTCCAAATGAGTCCTTTGAACCTGAACCAACACCATCTCCACCGCTTCCTAGATGGGCCCGTTCAACACGAGAAGCATCTATTGATTTTGTCGGTGATCCTTCAGATCAACGTCGTACATGTTCACAGTTCCAATGAGCCTCTTCTCTTTTGGCTCAAGTTTAAAAAACTCATGATCCAGAGACATTTGTAGAAGCTTCAAGTCATCCAGATTGGGATACAACAATGAATGAACAGTATGTTTCTTTAATGGAAAATGATACTTGGGATCTTGTACCTCTTCCAAAAGGAAGAAAACTTGTTAGATGCAAATGGGTCTACATAACTAAGTATGAATCAGATGGAAGTGTTGAAAGACATAAGGCTCGGTTAGTTGCCAAAGGATTTTCCCAAGTTGAAGGAATTGACTATAATGAAACCTTTTCCCCTATAGAAAAAATGAATTCCATCCGCCTTTTTCTTGCCCTTTCTGCCTCACATAAATGGGAGGTCCATCAGATGGATGTTTAATACGCCTTCTTGCACAAAGATTTGCAATAAGAAATCTACATGAAACAACCTTCTGGCTATGTACAAAATGAACCTAGCCTTGTTTTTCGCCTCAAGAAAACTCTTTATGGTCTCAAGCAAGCTCCCCGAGCTTGGTATGCCAAAATGGACATCTTTCTTATTGCCACTGAATTCTCTAGATGCCATTCTGATCCTAATGTTTATACCAAGAAATTAGGAAGCCATCTCATAATCCTTCTCCTTTATGTTGATGACCTTATCCTTACTGGTAGTGACTCAAAACTTTTAAACCATGTGAAAAGGAGGCTTAAATATTTTTTTGAAATGAAAGACTTAGGATTTTTGCACTATTTCCTTGGCCTCCAAGTTTTGCAAACCAATGAAAGAATTTTTCTTTCCCAGTATAAGTATGCTTGTGATCTTCTTCGTCACTTTCACATGGACGATTGTAAACCAACCCCTTCTCCCTTCTATTCTGGAGTCAATCTTATTGCCACCTGTACGTCTCCTGAAGTTGATGCCACCCTGTACCATAAGTTAGTTGGTAGCCTCTTATACTTGACTCATACTTGTCCTGATCTTTCCTTTGTTGTTGGTCTTGTTGCTTGGTATATGAAAACTCCGCATGAAAGCCATTGGAAAGAAGCTAAAAGGATAGTTCTCTATGTTCGTGGTATAGTTCAGTTTAGGATACATTACAGTTCATGGAGGACTCATTTATTGGTTGGTTTCACTAATTCAAATTGGGTCGGGGACACTGATGATCGGAAGTCTACTGCAGGTTATGTTTTCATCCTTGGTTTATGACCTATCACTTGGCCCTGTAAGAAACAACAGGCTATTGCACTTTCTTCAGCAGAAGCAGAGTACCGAGCAGTGGTAAATGGAAGTTAGGAAGCCGTGTGGCTTCAACAGATCCTTTCAGAGTTTGGATTCTATCACCGACATCCGACCAGCCTTTGGTGTGACAATCAGAGTTCCATCAAGCTCACCAAAGACCCATTTCAACATCAGCGTGGAAAACACATCGAGATACACATGCACTTCATCATAAATCTCATTCATGATTAAGTTATTGAAGTGTTTTTTTTCCTTATAGAAGATCAAGTTGTAGACATTTTCACAAAGTCTCTTATAGAAGTGAAGTTTTCCAAACTTTGATCTATGTTAGGAGTTCAGAAAGTTGTCATTAAGGGGCGATAGGCTCTAATGCCTCCTTCCTTCTCCTATTGTGTCACTATTGTAAATCCTTCAATCCTATCCCAAGTTATTCTTAAGGGGGGATCTTAGGATATTTTGACACTTAGGAGTTAGTTAAGATCTACTTGGTCTGTTGTGTTGTTAGGTAAAAGTGTGTTTTCTAGTGTATTTATTTAGTATGCATTAGTATGCATTTGTAGTTAGGAGATCCGACGGTCACGATATGTTCCCGACATAAAGTGATCTGACAGTTCATACTCTCCTTGATATTAACGACGATTGATCTGTGGATTAACACCCGATTGGTCCATGATCTCTATTTAAAGAGCATGGAGGGTCATTTGTCGATGATCGATTGTGAGAAAATCTATTCTAAAATCTCTCAGTAATATTTTTCTTTGCATTAATAAAATGCTCTAAGTGTCCGCGTTGGTTGGGGCCATGGATGTTTCCCCGTAGAGGTTTTACCACGTGAAAACATCGGTGTGGTGATATTTGATCTCATTATGTGAGTGGTTACTGAAGGTGTTCATCCTCTATTGGAATACCTTTGTCGTCGAACATTTTTATGGTTGTTATGTACAAATATATGTAAGTTATTTTGAACGAAACCCTATGGGTTTCGTATGTCCTTTTAGATTGTTAAAACAGACTTTGTTTTTCTCTCTAAATAAAGTTTTTCTTATATCGATTTGGTCTTGTAACATTCTTTTACAAACTGTTATTGCATTCTTATTTTATAGTAAAGTACCCCTCTCTAATGGGATTTACTTTCCTTAGTAAAGCCTTTACAATTAAAAATGTATTTAAATTATGTTTTCATATTGTTTTCCCTTAAGAA
This sequence comes from Picea mariana, assembly GCA_032191745.1. Classification (NCBI taxonomy): domain Eukaryota; kingdom Viridiplantae; phylum Streptophyta; class Pinopsida; order Pinales; family Pinaceae; genus Picea; species Picea mariana. The sequence continues at coordinate 108,003 of JASDQU010101559.1, read as the reverse complement.
TACCTATTTATATATGGTAATTACTTTGTTGGTAAGGAATGTATGTATTTCCATGGTTGTTATGCATATAATAAAATTATGACTATCTCATTAAAAACAAAGGTGATATGCATATCTCTTTATTTTCTTTTGACTTCTATGAGTTTATATATAACTGTTTAAATGCACAGAACCAATACAATTTCCTATTAAGGTTGAAAACAAAAAACCTATCTATTTGCATATGAATCATAAACGATATATACAATATACCACACAATTTATAAATGCACAATCAATTTATTACTGTCTATATTCATTTCATAACTATGTTTCCTATTTAGACATTCTTCTTAGCACAATTGCAAGTAAATAGAAATCACAACCTCTGTAAATTTTGTACTGAATAAATGGAGGTGACAACAATATGAAGGTCGTTGTTCCTCCCAACCTTAATCTAGAAAATCCAACACTACTTTCTTTGAATACCCCCGAGCCTGATCACTGAACCACAAGGACGAAGACTGTAGTTCTTATTACTGAAAAACTTCTTCTCTAATCTCACACATTTCTATGCTATGGTATATTTCCCATCCATGCGAGCCTCCTGCTCAATTCATGTGAAGTCTTTTTATTCACTTTCCTAGGTCTTTTGGTCATTAATGAGCCACTTGCTCAACTCAATCTTGCACTTGATTTCTGACCATATTTTCTGGGAATATGTTCCTTGCACCACTTGAGTTCGACCAAAGTTCCTGCCACTTGGTCTCTTATGAAATTCCACTTTTCATTCCTCCTTATGGGTCAACAATAACTCATTGAACATATACTTTCATATTGTTATTTCCTTCTTTTTATTAAATAATATTTAAAATGTCTTACAATTGTTTCGACCACCCTTGGTCAAACTTAAATAATTCAATAGTTCAAATGCATAAATAAAAAAAAGTTTTCAAAATACGAGATATTACATATACCCCCCCTTAAATTTTAACATTGTTCTCGGTATTACTCAAGGTCCTTCAAGTCCTTTCGAAAAATAATTGGATATGCATCTTTCATATGACTCTCTAATTCTCAAGTAGCTTACTCAGGACTAAGTTTCCTGCATTGTACCTTTACTTTCCCAATGGTACAGTTCTATAGAATAATCTCTCTTCTATTGAGAATGCACTCTGGTTCCACTTGAAATTCTCCTTCGGGTTCCACCTATATCACATCGCAATCAACCACACGAGTAACATCATGCACATACTTTTTTAATAAAGAAACGTGAAAAACATTATGTACTTTTATTGAAGCCGAAAGTTCCAACTGATGGGATATTGGCCCCACTCTTGCTAAAACTTCAAAGGGTCCACAATATCTTGGAGATAACTTAGTACAATTTCCCAGTTTCAAAGAAATTTTCCTGGGTTTTAGTTTTACATAAACATGATCTCCAACTTGGAACTCTCTTGTATCTCCTTTTAAATCTTCATAACTTTTTTGTCAGTCTGGTGCCACCTTCAAGTTATGTTGTACCTGTTTCACAATTAGTTCCATGTATTTTAACATATCAGGACCTAACATTAATTTGTCCGCCAGACTACTCCAAGATATTGGAGTGTTACATTTCCGTGCATAAAGTATTTAAAAATGAATTAATTTCGCTAAAGCCTGAAAATGATTTTTATAAAAAAATTCATCAAGATGTAAATACTCTTCTCATTTACTAGGCTTATCAATTACATATATTATGATCATATCTTCTAATACTTGGTTTACCCTTTTAGTCTTCTCGTCTGTTCACAGATGATAAGAAATGCTAAATTTTAGTTGGGTATCCAAACCTTTAAACAAAGATCTCCAAAAGGTACATATGAACTTAGCATCTCTATTAGAAATTACAACTTGAGGCACACCATGTAAACTGAAAATTTCCTTCATAAAAATATCAACAATATTTATAGCTTTATAAGTGGACTTAACAAGAATAAAATGTGTTTCCTTAATTTATCAACAACAACCATTATAGAATCATTCTAATTATTATTCTCAGGTAAGATTGTTATAAAATCCATACTAATAACCTCCCATTTCCATTCTGGAATAGGTAGAGGCTATAGTAATCATGTTGGGTGCTTGTGCTCATTTCCTACCTGCTGACATTCTAATAATCTTGCCAAAAATTATGCTACTTCACTTTTCATGTTTGGAAAATAAAATTCCTTTCTTAGCATGGTAATCATTTTTTGGTATCAAGGATGTCCAGAATATGGATTTTTATGCAATTTGTTCAATATTAACAATTTTATTTCATTTAAATCAAGTATGTCTAATTTGTTTCTATACATTAGTAACCCATTTTTTCTTATTCTGAAATCTGATTCATTATTTTCCGCTTCTCCTTCCGTTATTTTTCGTTTTAAAATTTTATAATTTTCATCCTTTTCTGTAGTCGTTATGATTTTATCTTCCAAATCTTTCTCATAAGTACTACTTTCAATAATGTAGACTAAATTCACATGAGGACTTAAATCATCTGCAAATTTATTTTCTTTACCCTTAATATGCTTTATTTTGAAATCATATTTAGTTAGGAAAGCTAACCATCTAGTTTGTCGAGAATTCATATTTTACTGATCAAACAAGTATTTTAAGCTAATATTATCCAACATCAGGAAAAATATTCTTCCTATAATATATTTTCTCCACATCTTAAGGGCATGCATTATAGCAACTAGCTCTAAAGCATGAGTAGCATAATTCTTTTCGTGTTCTTTAAGATTTCTTGATTCGTAAGCTACTACATAATTTTCTTGCATTAAAACCCCTCCTAAACCTTCTTTGCAAGCCTCCATATATACAAAAAATTATTTATATGGATATATCCAGTTTTTAGTATAGGAGCAGTAGTTAGGAGGTGTTTTAATTTATTAAAATTTTCTTGACATTTTTTTGTCCAGTTAAATTTTATTCCCTTGTTCTGTAATTAGGTTATAGTATATGCAATTTTTGAAAAACCTTGATTAAATATTCGATAATAGCCTGTAATTTTGATAAAACATCTTATGTCAGTAACTTATTTATAAAATTCATATTTTTTGAGCTTAGCATATAATTCATGTTCTCTTAACACTTGTAAAATTATTATTAAATGTTCTTCATTTTCTTCTTCATTTTTCAAATATACTAATATATCATCAATTAAAACAATGACAAATTTATACAAGTATTACTTAAAATATTATTCATTAAACACATGAACGAGGTTGGAGTGTTTGTTAAACCAAAAGGCATTACTACAAACTCGTAGTGGCCATACCTTGTTCTAAAAGGTTTTTTATGAATATCTTCATCTTTTATCCTAACTTGATGATATCTAGATCGTAAGTCAATTTTGTAAAATATCATCGCTCCTCTTACTTGATCGAATATATCATCAATTTGAGGTAAAGGATATCTATTTTTAATGGTCATTTTGATTTTTTTTCGATTATCAATACACAGTCGTAAAGTGACATCCTTTTTCTTTACAAAAAGTACAGGTTCTCCCCACAGAGACACACTTGGTCAGATGTACTTTTTATTTATTAATTCTTGTAGTTGTATCATTAGTTCATTCATCTCTAGGATGTTCATCCTATAAGGAGCCTTAGAGACTAGTACTTCTCCAAGTACTAGATTTATGGTAAAATATATATCTCTTTGTGGAGGTAATCCTGGAATTTCTTCTGGGAATATGTCTTTAAATTCATTAAAAAATAGGAAACTCTGAGATATTTTTTTTTTATTTCTTCCCTGTTATCTATTACATGGACAACATATAATTTACAACCCTTATGCACACACTTTTTCATTTGTAACGTTGATATTTACCGAACATAAACTATTTTAGGTATCCCCTTAATATTAATGACATTACCAATATCATCTTTGCATAAAAATGTCTTACTATAACAGTTTAGTATCACTCTATGTTCTTCTAACCAATTCATACCAATCAACAAGTCATAATACCCCAAAGGAAAAACATTCAAATCAGCATATGTTTTGAAAACATTCATAAGAAATTCACACTTGCCAACAAATTCAATTATTTTCCTTTTTGTACCTGTAGCAATTTGAACTAACCATGACTTTTCAAATTTGTTTTTCTGTAATTTGCACATCTTCAAAACTCTAGGTGAAATATAACTTAAAATAGCGCTAGGGTAAATCAAAATAGAGATTGGTTCATTATTTAGCGTACCTTCTACTTCCACCATAGAAGTCTGATAACTTGCTTGTCTATTTTCCAATGTTGCACTGATTTTTAGAATGTTCCTTGGAATTTCTTCAACTGTAGAAGCTTCATGGACAGTATGCAAGTTGTTGTTGTTTTTCTTCCTAAGCAGATAGTCCTTTTAATAATGTGGGTCACCACACTTCCAACATTTCAAAGGTTCTCTTTGGGATGTATTTTTATTATAAATAGTAATTGGTTCTTTATCCTTATTCCCAAATTGATTATAAGGTTTATTACCTTTATAGTTACTCCCTTGTTAACTTCGTTGATTATTTCAAAAAAAATTATTATAAAATTTTTCTCCTATTCCTTTTTGTTCAAATTTATTATTCTTTTTATCTTTCTAGTTGTTTACATTTTGTTCATAACTGAAATTTGCCTTCCTCATTGCTTCTTCTAAATTTCTTGGGTTATCGTATTCAATTCTTTCTTTATAAACATGAGGTGGAAAACTTATAAAACATTGAATCTTTGGCTTTTCATCAACTATATAAGGCACATAACGCAACAAACTTAGGAACTAACTATACAGATCATTCATCATCATGCTTCCCAGTTTTAAATCATAAAAATCCTTAGCCTTTTCCTCGTAATACTTTCTAACAAGTATTTTATTTTAAAATATTTTTTAAAATTTCTCCAACTTACATATCATTCTTTAATATTTTTTACCTTTTTTATATCTTTACACCAGATATCATCTTTCCCAATCAAATTATATATTGCCATTTTCATTTTTAATAAACTAGAATAATTATATATTTGAAAGTATTTCTTCATCCCTGAAAGCTATGCTTCAACCTCTTCTCCTGTTTCAATTTCATTATTGAACATAGGGGGATTGATATTTTTAAATTATGTCGTAAATTCTATTATCACTGAAAAATCATCTGCAACATTGCCTGCAAATGGTTAAGGAAACACATCAATGCTAACAACAATTAGTCCACCCACAACACTAGAATGCATTCAAAAAGGAAAAAAACTATACAATTGGGTCAAAAATTGAAATGCACATATTCACCAAAGGAAGCGCGCACACAGTGCGCAGTGTACGCGGACCAACACAACCCTCAGTATGCACAATGTGCGACTATGTATGAGAAAAGCCGCACTTCTATGAACAGTGAATTTATGGATATTTCTAGCCCCTCAACCACTTATGGAGCAACCCCCAACATGATTTGACCCTCATATCTGAGCCAAATCCAAATCAGAGGCTGGTCAAGGACTAGAGGGTGCCCTAAAAGGCCCCTTATTCACACTATGAAGCAATTACAATTTTCCATGTATGAATTCTATAAATAAGAGCCATGGGTGCACCAAGAAACCAATATCTTCATAGTATTGTTATGCTGCAAGAATGCTTCCTTGGGAATCCTCTTTTCTCTTGGAATCCTTCAAGCACCATTGCAATAGGCCATTCCACCCACCTTTTGGGGGAATATACATTGTTTTTCTTTACCATTTTCCATTTCTTCCATTGTATGAAGAGCTATCCATTAGGGAACTCAAGAGCTCTCCCAATGATGAAGAGGGGACTCATAAGTCCCTATTTTTCTCTACAGTGTTTTTCCTACTAATATATTGATCCATTGGTAGCATTATGTTGGTCATTGTTTGATTTTCATGGTTCTAAGTTTCTCATTCTTTCTAACATTTATTTCTTAGTTGTTTTAGTTTTATTTTTTTGTTTTTACATGTGTTTGGATTGATTAACCCACTCAAAAACTTCTATCTTGTCTAGCAGACTCATCTAGAGATGAAAGTGTTGTTGATTTTCTCACGCAAGTGACAAAACCAACACAACAGATTGGCGACCATACTGGGTATCGATATCAAATTCCTCGCTATTTGAGCTTAGAGAGCACTTCATTTTGATTGTTTTGTCTTGCAGGTACCAAAATCATCCTAGCCCAACCTACCAAAGTCAAAATTCAGAGCTGGGGAAGGAGTATTTTACTTGGAAATTTCTCCCTCGACGTGTGACAGGAAGTGCGCAAATTTTCCTGACCACAGACGCACACCATGCATGAAACATGTCTCTTTACACTGCGCATTCTACATACTGTGTGCCATTTGCGCATCTACCATAGTTGTAACCCACGCATAACTTCAATTTTTCAAAATTATAATGGTTTTTATGAATGTTTTAGGGCCCCTAGCCTTCAGATTTTTATTTTCATGCACTTTGTAATGCAACTACACTACACTTAGAGTCCTTTACCATATGAAAGGTTAGCTAACATAGGCAGTTAGGGGGTAAAAATAACCAATATTCTCCTCTTTTTCTTTGTTTCCACATGGATGACTTATTTGGGTTGTAAAATTTTAAGTTGAGGTTATTGATTTCATACGTAAATCACTTAAATTGGCACTAGAAGTTAACTTTGACCCTCATGAATGCTCTTCCCTCACACCCTAGTGTGATATTGGGAATCCAAAAGGTGGTTAAAGGGACATTTCATCTCCCTTAACAAAAATATTTAGGAGAGGACAAAGCCCCCCGAGGGTTCCTCTTAGTTTTTTTTTGAAATAATCTTAAAGTTTTGTAAGGGCCCATACATGCCCACATATTGAAAACTTATGATATTTTCTTAAAATTGATTTCTTAGTTTACATCACAATCTAGGGAAGTTTAAAGATGAAAGTAATTGGCCCATACATGCCCACATGCTTGCAATCTAGGATAGTTTCAAAACTTTCTTAATCTAAACAACATTTAGGGAGTTTAAAGGATTTGTAAAGGACCCATATGTCCACATTGCTAGTTCTTTAGGGCTTTAAATATTCTACAAGGTTGTACCAAAGACACATAGTAAGCTAGGTAAACAACATTTGTAAGGACCACAGGAAGTCCACATGTTGCTATCTAAAGCTTAACTTATTAAAAAAATGGCACACTTTTTCACTTGCTTGCACACAAAGTCGCTCCTCACACACACAATTTTCATTTTGAATAGTGGAGGTTGAAGTAGGCTCCAAAGGAATTACAAAATGTTCCACTAATTCTTTTGAAATTATCCACACCCATTTAATTCAAACGATATTGGTTCACACCCCCAATCTCTCAACCCACCACATCTAAATTTTTTCTAAAAACACACCAAGTTTTCCTCCAGAACAGGTGCCAAAATAAATTTTTTAGTCTAGGTAGGATCTCGGGGGTAGGCATCCAAATAATCCCCTTGTTATTTGGTTCTCACATTTTCAAACAATAGAAGTCAAGAAATAGGGAACTTTTAAATCCTCCAAGTCAAGTGGTCCTACACCATAAGGTAGGGAGATACCCATGAAGGGTCAAAGGATGAGTTTTGGTTGTTCTCCACATCCCTCCTTGAGTCACCCAACTCTTAGAAGGGCATCCAACCCGTGACCCATTTATGAGGACAAAAATCTAAATGATGCACTTTGACTGAGGTACCTAGTGGCCAAAACTTAGGACATATACCCAGGTGGCGATTGCGGGCTTCAATCGCACCTTGATCATATTTTGTGTGGCTATTGTGAAATATCACCATTTTTTTTGAGATATTCACCCTCTACCCCTCATTATAACTGATTATTTCAACCTTTACTAGTTCCTCTTCTGGTGGCTTCAAACTCCACTGTTGAGTTCTATTGGAAGGTCCATTGATATTTGAGAGGAAGAATGATACATCTTTTAAGACATGATCAATTTTATTTATTTTTCCCCCATGCAGACAAAATCCACCTATCCATATGCTTGTTTATTTTACAGTTGATTTATGTATGATGTTCATTTGATTACATGCAATTGTGAGTTACACTTTCTTGTGAAGGTCCAAAATATACAAAGCTCTTGTTCATTTATTTCTATCTTATCACCATTTGCACACATTCACTTTGCTATTCGAAAACCATAGGGTAACCATAGAATCCTTGTTGTTCCAAATTCTTGCAGAATATCCCTCCTATTATAGGAGGATTCCCTAGTCTTGCCAACTCACTGACTCAACCATCTCACACCCTCATGAATGCTACTATTTTGGGATCAACTTTACTTGGTTCCACTTTGTTTGGGTCCAATTCTGAAGGCCATCCATCCACTAGTTCTCCTTCATAAGGAGGCAAGGGTCAAACTTCTTCTCAGGGGAGAAGTACAACCCCACCAAATATCTCTCAAGGGGCAGATCCACTACCTTCTCACACGATGGTTGGAACTAATCCTCCACCAAATATCCTTATGCCATACTTAGCATGACTCAACATTTCTAATTTGACCAAAGTCATGAATGATCCCATTTTACATGACCCCACATGGCCCAATATTCCTAACAAACTACCTTCAAACATTTCAAAGTTTGAAGGAAAACCATAGGAAGATCCCGCCAACCATGTTATGACCTTTCACTTATGGTGCTCTTCCAACAACATCATGGATGATTCCATCCACTTAAGGTTGATACAGTGCACTCTCACTGGTTCCTTAGCCAAATGGTATGTGGACAAAAAATCAGGGTCCCATTTGACCTTTGAATCATTGGCCAAGGCATTTTTTCTGTTTTCCAACTATCATCTCGTCATGATACTGGATTAGAACTTCTCTCGGAGTTCAAACAAACCACTTCTATCCATATAGCCGACCACATCCATGAATGGTGTCGGCATCATAGTTTGTGTAAAGTAGAAACCACCAAAGAACAATGTCTTGATTGGTTTCTCAAATCCCTCATCTCTGTTATTGCCAAGGATGTAGCATCCACTTTTCCTTAGTCAGAAGAGGAAGCCAACAACAAGGCTCAACAATTAGACCTCACTTATGCTCAATCACTTTACTTGTACATAGTGTTACCTGATGCACCCAGACCCATACCATTTGGCGAGGACAAACATGGGATGTCCCACATTACAGATGGGTTGATTGGTTCCAAGACACACCGCAACCCTTACAACCAACCGTCACTAATTTATGGTGCACCTCACTATATGAAACTATATGGAGGGTTGTATTATTACCTTTCCCCCACTCACCAATAATCATATCCTATTGTTCCCCCCAAGTCATTGGGGGGACCCTCACCAGTACCCCAGATGTATTTGATTTCTCAATCAAGAGCAAGTCCACCCCCAACCCCTACATGTGACCATAATAGTTGTGGAAGTACCTCAACTTCCTATACACCATATGGATCCAATCCCAAAAATAATCCATATTTTCCATTTCCTGGTCCTCCATAGTCGATTTCTCCTCCACAAGGACACCCACATGGTGACGTTAATTTTGTTCATCCCTCTCCCATTCAACGACTTCAAGATTTTGAGCAGTTGAATACGGAAAATATGTCCCATCAGTTGAATAATTCCAAGAAGAAAGGAAAAAACTGAAACAATAATAACCCAGGACCATGAGGAAATAAACCCCAACAAAACCATCTTGTTGGGGGAAACCAGAATCAAGGAAACCAGAACCCCCAAGGGGATAACAACAACAAATGACCAAGGAAGAAAAACAAAAATCTTAGGACGAACTTCCCTTGCACTCTCTATGGTGAGTATGGACATTATACTCACCATTTCCCCCAAATTCCCAACTTCAACCAGATGAAAGAATCCATCAATGCACAACTTCCTCTAGCGCTGCCTACCCCTCAACAAGCCCAACAATAGTATTTGCAACAACCACCTCTAGCTGTATTTCAAAATCCTATTCCACACTAGGGTGTGATGAATACGCAACATGAGGTACACCCTTCTCTCCTACAAATGGGGTAGTATCAAACCCCATGTCCCATTCCACCTAGAAATCTGGCCGATTGCAATATCCTCCTCACCAGCGAAGAATAAATTCTTTTGCAAACACGCATTCGTCAATAAGGCATGAATTATGAACCTACACCAACCACCTGAGAAGCGGCTCCAGCTATAGCCAGACAACCATTTATGATTCCACGCCCTAACATAGAACCAAACCCTCGTATACCTCGCATTTGTTACAATGGAATGTCAATAACCCTCATGCTAGGGAAGCACACAATTACAGTCTGGTCGATGACTTAGCACAGTCTCCTGCATCCATGTCTATATTGGATGTCCTCCAAACCTGTTCAACTAAGCTGAAATCCTTTCTTTCCTCCTTGGGGGAAGTCGACCCAACATATTCTAGACTCATCACATTTTATTTAGATAGTGGAGAGCCACACCTCCCTACCTTGGTATCTTTCCAGATACTAGTTAAGATATGGAACATCACAGTTCATCGGTTTATCATCGATGAAGGTGTATCCACATGCATCATGTCCAAATTCATATGGAATAAACTTGGCTTGCCAGAGATAGTACCATCCGTTATCACCCTTAGAGATTATGATGACCGACCATCATTCCCCGAAGGGCTCTTCCAAAATGTCCCCATAGAACTTGGGGGAAAAACCATCCTCATTGACATTGAAGTTATCGACGCCCTACTTGATTACAGTAACTTGTTTGGATGTAGCTACATGTATGATATGAAGGAGATAGCCTCTTCTATGTTTCAAACAATGATGTTCCCCCACAATGGGAAAATCGTCACTATCGACCAAATTAAACATTACAAGGCTGATCATTCTGCCAACATCGATAACATTCCCCTCCTAGTCTACACTAGCTCATATGCTTATTCAATCATCGACATGGGTCCCAGAATTTTCAAGGACCCATCCTTGTTGGGGGCATATCATGGAGCACCACCTCTCCTACACCCTTTAGCACAAGTGTGTGTAGTATATTCTAATGGAACATATATTGAATACACTACTCCTCCCACCGAGGCCTTTCCTCACATCAAAGTTCTACCGGTTGGATAACTATTACCTCAAGAATTCCCTAAGAACCTCATTGCACCACTTATCCCTAATTTCCCCCCCTCCAGTGGAAAATCCTGGTTTGGGAGACAGTCCCTCAATCCATTACCTAAATTCTCTTCTTTTACCCACCACCTAGAGTCCAAGCATTCTAGGTAGTTGTGACCCTTACCCTTCCTAACATGGTGTTTTCCATCCCTGTATGGTATCTTCATCCACCCGTGATGGTTCCTGAGCCATCTCTCTCTCCTTAGACAAAGGGAATGCTAATGCAGATCCCAGTTCCACACCACCCTCACCCCCAACTATTGGCAACACTGCCATTGCTATCAACAGACGAAAGAAGAAAGGGCCCACAACTCCACTTCCTCCCCGAGTTTAGCCTCCTTTCACACTATGTGAAAGAGAAGGACACCCCACTAAAAAATGTCCTACTCTTCCTGACTTACGCAGTCTGATCCAGCTCCATAGAGAAACCACATTTCTCGCCACTCCACCAAGTACATCCACTGCTACTACGGAGTCCTCCACTACAAGAAATAAAGGTTTGTGAACCAAATTCACTTGTGCCATATGTTAAAAATATAGCCATTACACCCATCATTCCCCAAATCTACCTCAATTTCACCAAAATTTAGCTACAATAGGACAAAATTCTTGGCCAACATCCTCTCAACAACTCTCTATTGAGGCTCAGATTACTGACATTTGATATATTTCAATGTCAGTCCCCGCGTGAATGAGGTTCCCTCCACAGTATCGTGACATTCACTTTATGTCCAGTAGTCCCTTGCACCCTGTACATGATATCCCATCTGCGTCCTCACCACTTGAGGATAATAATTCCTACACATTGACAATTCCCCCTGTCACCTCCCAGGATCCCCTTTATTCTCACACTTTTCACTGTGATGAAGATATCCTAGAGGAACTCACTACCCCCAATTTTCCATGGAATGTGCTCCATCATTGAGCACTTTTTATCTCAAAATAGGTCTTTCACCTGCCTGATCGGTAGCCCCAAGCTCCTGTAACCTTCCAAATCACCTCACAACACTCTCGCCATATCACTAATCGTGTCAGTGCAAATGAGGTGCCATTGTGGGACCACCACCCATATATAGGCCCGTTTTCCCAACTTCCACACTCTGTTATAGGACCCGAGAGCTTCCATTTTATGATCCATTCTCAACTATGATATCCTTTTCCTTCCATCTACACATTCACATTCCTCAGGTCATCATCTGCACTTGGCCTCAAAGGGCCATTTTTCTCACATCACATTCATGCACGCATGCTCATGTTCAATTTTATCAAATAGTTGTTGTATGTCATTTATCATCAGATAGTGTTCACGTCAAGTATTTGGTTTTCATGTGTGCAGGTACTTGTTCCAAAATCCTATAACTCCTTCAGGTATATGTTCGACACTACCATGTAATTATTTCCTCTGCAAATAGATTACATCTCCCAGTCATACCCTCTCACATTTACCATTAGGGTCCTTACATCCAGCTCTGCAATACCTTTACCTATGTTGCATTTGGGTAGTGTCACCCAGTAGAATTCTCCCACACATGAGTTGTCCCATTCATAGTTCCTCTGGGCAACTTAACACTCATGCTCATTTCACCCCCTAGGGATGGGAGTCATGATATCTTTTGCAATCCTTAGAATGAACCCCATACTTCTTCTCATTATATTTCTAGCCTTCTTAATGGACTCCCAGGTCATATCATCCTGGCTCTATTGACTACACCTCTGCATTATCAGTATCCCTCCATATCATCCACCATCTGTTTTCCCATCGGCAAATTGTCCTCCATTCACTTACCTAATACAAAAACCCACCCATGGGACCCCTACCCTCCACCAGTTTTATTTCACAAACTTGCACCTTAACAGAACAAGCCATCTTTCACTGGGGCACCTGTTTCTGTATCTGTATACTCAACCCAAATTATTCTTTATTTATTTGGTAATTGCAAAAAGTATTTTGTTTCCAGCACTTACTTAGTTTTTTCATCATCACCCCTGATGGCCTTCTTTTTCCCTGGAAATGAAACCCATGTCTCCCTTGGTTGGGGCATCCACTCTCTTTTCATATAGACATTGCTCATGAACCTCGAGTATCCCAAGTCCATATACCCATGATCTTTGATTTTATCCACTTCATTATCGTCTTGCACAGTTTAACCCCATATCTAGTCGTCCCCCTAACACTAGATCCAATTTTACGGTTGTTTCTAGTCTTCCTTCAAACATTCCCCAACCAAGGGAAGTCTTGAGTCTCCTCAAATCATGACCTCGTTCATGTTACCCATTAGTACCTCATATCATCTAAGTGGATTTCATGAAGCCCTTTTCTTCTTAGAGTCACGTCTCCCTTTCTGTCGACATCAACATAGTATCTAGAAGGGCGACAATATATTGACTCTCATTACCTTTACAATGAGGAGTCTCAGACAACACGGAGAGAATCATCATTGCTCTTTGATTTCATTTACCCCCATAACATTTGAATTCAACAAACTCTCATGTTACGGTGGGTCTTACTATGCAACTATTGCAGTTGTTTCATACCATTCCAAGACCTATGAATTCATTAGGCCATCAATGCCTACGAGTCATCGACAATTCTTAAATTCATCCTTGCCTCACTTCGGATTTCGTTCACCATTCAGAACTGTAATCTTTCATTATCAACCTCCCCCTAGGGCGCTACAATTATCTACATCAACATACATCTTTAGTTACAGTCTCACATTTTGGTTACATGACATGAGCATGGGGCATGCCTACCTCGTTTCTACACATATTTTATTTTTTCTCCCTAGAGAAAGGTTTGGGTCCCACAGTTTTTCCTCTCCCTTCGATGGATCTCTCTTGCAGTTCCTCTCTTCACTCTTCATTATAATGACACTCTCAACAAAAGAAACATTGACGTATTTTGGCTATACGTATGCTCCTAACCTCACACATCAGGGGGCATTGTTATCACTGCAAAATCATCCACAACATTGCACACAAATGGTTAAGGAAACACATCAATGCCAACAACAATTAGTCCACCTACAACACTGAAATGCATTCAAAAAGGCAAAAAACTATACAATTGGGTCAAAAATTGAAATGCGCAAATTCACCAAAGGAAGTGCATCCACAGTGCATGGGCCAACACAACCCTCAATGCACACAATGCAAAAAATGTGCCACTTTGTATGAGAAAATCTGCGCACTTCTATGAACGACACATTTATGGATCTTTTCGACCCCTCAACCACTTATGGACCAACCCCTAACATGATTTGACCCTCATATCTGAGTGAAATCCAAATGGGAGGTTGGTAAAGAACTAGAGAGTTCCCTAAAAGGTCCCTTGTTCACACTATGAACCAATTACATTTTTCCATGTATGAACGCCATAAATAAGAGCCATGGGTGCACTAAAAAACCAATATCTTGATAGTATTGTTATGCAGGAAAAATTATTTCTTGAAAATCCTCTTTTCTCTTGGAAGCCTTCAAGAACCATCGCAATAGGCCATTCCACTCACCTCTTGAGCGAATAGGCATTGTTTTTCTTCACCATTTTCCATTTCTTCCATTGTATTAAGAGCTCTCCATTAGGGAACTCAAGAGCCCTCCCAAGGAGGAAGAGGGGACTCATAAGTCCCTATTTTTTTCTATGGTGTTTTTCCTACTAATCTATTGATCCATTGGTAGCATTATGTTGGTCATTGTTTGATTTTCATGGTTCTAAGTTTCTCATGCTTTCTAACATTTATTTCTTAGTTGTTTTAGTTTTATTTCTTTGTTTTTACATGTGTTTGGCTTGTTTAACCCACTCACAAACTTCTGTCTTGTCTAGCAGGCTCATCTAGACATGCAAGTGTTGTTGTTTTGATCACACAAGTGACAAAACCAACACAAAAATTTCATCATAAGACTTGCGTTTCTTTTTAGTTTCCAACTGGTTATTATCACTACTTTCACTTGAATCTTTGTATTTGTTTTTATTTTATTATCCAATTTCTCATTAGTAGATTTAGTGCCAGTATCTCAAGATGCTTGTTTTCTTACTTTTTGTTTGCATGCTCTGTTTCCAATTTTGTTAGAGCCAAATTCCTTATTCTTAAGATTTCCACAATCGTGCAATTTATTTAATAATATGTCATTTAATTCTTCTTGTACTTTTAGGATTCATTCGTTATCATCTTTCACACTTTGTAATTATTCTTTTAAATCTTTATTTCTTTGTAACATTTATGACTGATTATGATTTCTACTTTCATTTATATTTATCCAGATATTCTCTTCATTAAAATTTTCTTGTTCCACATTATCCTTATGTTTGGGACGAGAACCGAGTTCTTCTCAGATCGGAATTTTTGTCCTTCTTTGCATAGAAATAGAACAATAATTTTTTTTTCTTTCTCCCTGTGTAATAATAAGTGAGAAAAAAATTCATAAATTTTATCAGTATACATTGAAAAATAAAAAGTAAGACTTCCTAATTCTATGATAATTTAAATTTAATATGGTTATTATGTTGAGCCCTCTTTAGGCCAAGTGCTAATACCATTTTGTCACAAACTCTATTTTTTTTTTTTAAATAGTGTAATTGCAATTTACATATCTTGAAACAATTGTAGGTTGTACCTTAGTGTTTTTATTGATCTTATAGGTTCATATTTATTGATCAAAGTAATCAAACCTATAGTTATTTCTAAGCTGTCATATTCATTCTTGATACTAAGGACTTCCACAAAAATATTATCAAAGGGAAAACAATAGCTCAGGATTCTTACGAGGTTTGTTCGAAACTCTAAGGAAAGTAATTTATAAAACCTTCTTTACTTCGTAAGAAAATTCGTTGTGTTCAACGATCCCTCTGGAAGAGTGTTGTGAAGTGTCTTACAGTGTAATGGTTTCTCTGTGCGAGGAGATACCCTCTAGGCTTACCCTACATAATGAGTTGTCCATTAAACTTACTCTACACGAGAGGTTACCCTATGAGTTTTTTCTACATGAAGAGTTCCTCTTTAATTGAAAAGAGTTATTCAATCCTTGACGGTTTTGTCACCATGGAAAGGTTTCCATCCAAAGAAGATCAAATTGTTCTTCTACTGTAAGTACATTATAACTAGTTTTTTTGTTATGTCCTACCTCTATCATATATATTGTTTTCGTAGACTTTGATACTAAGATTGAATCTCCTGTTACAGGTCAGGTTTAAATCTAAAATCATGTGTATTCTCTAATGAATGGAGTATAACGAAGGTCATTCCTGCACTGGTAAGTATTAAATTAGCTTAAGTTGGTCGCATAAGTTTAATTTCTCAATTGTCTTCGGATTTATCTTAATAGATTGAACATTTACTACTAAAATTCATTTGTTTCTTTTATTTTTGGGTCCAAATCAAACAACGTAACTACCTTGCTCCAATTCGAATTCGTGGGAGGAATTATTCCTAACATTTATGTGTTTTCCTCATGGTTTACTCTCCAAGATTTGTTGCTGCATATTTCAATCTCAATATGTATATCTGAGTTATCAATTTTCTAAGAATCAGTTTCTGAAATGGGTTGTAATATAATAGTAGTCTTGTAAGAATTATAGTTTACGCTTCTAAGTTCCTTTCGAACATAATTTGTAATAATTATTTTGAATCTAGAAAGAGAGTTTCGAAGCTATTTGTTTACATAGGCTATGGGATTTACCATAGATAGGTTTTTATGGTATTTATGTACATATATATGTAAGTTATTTTGAACAAAACCCTACGAGTTTCGTATGTCTTTCTCGATTGTTAACACAGACTTAATTTTTCTCTCTAAATAAAGTTTCTCTTATATCGAGTTGATCTTGTAACATTCTTTTACAAACTGTTATTGCATTCTTATTTTATAGTAAAAAAACCCTCTGTAATGGTATTTACTTTCATTAGTAAAACATTTACAATTAAAAATGTATTTAAATAATGTTTCCGTATTGTTTTCCCTTAAGAATCTCTGCATCGAATTTGTACCTATTTACATCTGGTAATTACTTTGTGTGTAAGAAATGTATGTATTTCCATGGTTTTTATGCATATAATAAAGTTACCACTATCTCATTAAAAACATAGACGATATGCATCTCTGTTTATTTTATTTTGACTGCTATGAGTTTATATATAATTGTCTCTATGCTCAGAACCAATCAATTCTCCCATTAAGGTTGGAAATAAAAAAACCCTATATATTTGCATATGAATCATAAATAATATATACAATATACCACATAATATACAAATGCACAACCAGATGCATACTATCTATATTTATTTCATAAATCTGTTTCCTATTTCGACATTCTTATTAGCACAACTGCAAATAAATAGAAATCATAACCTGTCTAAATTTTGCACTGAAAAAATGGAGGCAACAATAATCTGAAGGTTGTTTTTCTATCCAACCTTAATCGATAACAACCAACACTACTTTCTTTGAATACCCGTGAGCCTGATCGTTGAACCACAAGGACGAGGACTATAGTTCTTATTCGTGCAAAAATTCTTATCGAATCTCACACATTTAGATCATATGGTATCTTTCCTAGCCCTGTGAGCCTCTTGGTCAATTCATGTGAAGTATTTTTATTCAATTTCCTAGGTCTTTTGGTCATTAATGAGCCACCTTCTCAACTCAAACTCACACTTGAGTTTTGACCATATTTCCACGGAAGATGTTCCTTGCACCACTTGAGTTTGACCCAAGTTCCTACCACTTAGTATCTTATGAAATGCCACTTGTCATTCTTCCTTGTGGGTCAAAAATCACTCATTTAACAACTACCTTCACATTGTTATTTCCTTCTTTTTATTAAATAATATTTAAAATGTCTTACAATTTTTTTGACCACCCTAGGTGAAACTTAAATAATTCACTAGTTCAAATGCATAAATAAAAATAAAGTTTTCAAACTATGGGATATTACAATTGCAAGGAAGTCCAAATGGTACTAAATAAAGGGTCAGAGGAATATATAGGCTTCCAATATTCATAAGTAGTACAACAAGCATACAATATCTGAAGTATCTAAGGAGGAGGGTGGCTAAGGAGATCAACCATGTGATTGGTGGCAACTTTCTTATATTTGATGAACAAGTGGAACTATTGTATATAAGCAACCCACTTCAAGTGACGTTGTTTGTGGATCTTAGACTGAGAATCAATAAAAATCAAAGGATGATGATATAGAAGAATGATATTCTTACCCAAGATATAGTGGCACCATTTTTTTAAGGCCTAGACCAAGATATAAAATTCCTTATCATAGGTATTGTAGTGTTGTTTGGATTGAGCAAATGTCTTAGAATAATAATAAATGGGATGTTCTCCCTGTTTAAGAACTACGCCAATTTCATGTTGAGAGGTATCAATATCAATTTCAAAAGGTTGATAAAGATAGGGAAACTTGAGGATAGGTGTTGAACAAAGGGCCTCTTTAAGGTGTTGGAACTAATCCCGAGCCACCAAAGTCCAGAGAAAAGTGAACTGATTGGATAAATGACGAAAGGGATCAGCCAACTGAGAGAAGTGAAGAATTAATTTCCTGTAAAAAAATTTGCCAAAAAGAAAAATTTTATAGCACAACACATACTGAGGAGTAGGCCATTTTGATAAATCCTGAACTTTATAAGCATTAGGATAGACACCTTCTTGATTGATGAGAAACCCAAAATAAGAGACAAAAGTATGGAACAATGAGGAATTATGTTCCTTGACCTGAAGGTGATTGCTATGTAACAATTGGACTACACTGCGCACATGTTGTAAGTGTTCCTCCCAAGTCTTGCTAAATACCAGAACGTCATCCAAATAAATGACCATAATATGGCCCAACAGAGGATGATGTATAACATTGATGAGCCTTTGGAATGTCACAGGGGCATTGGTGATCCCAAAAGGAATCACCATCCATTAATAAATCCCAAATATGGATTTAAAATTTGTTTTCCAGGTGTCGGTAGAAGCCATGTGAACTTGGTGATAGCCTGTTGTCAGATCCATCTTTGTAAAAAATTATTACCCTTTGAGTTGATCAAGAAATTATTCAATATGAGGGAAACGATAGTGATTTTAGACTGTAATATTGTTAAGATCTCGGTAATTGGTGAGTAAATTCCACTCAACACTCTCCTTTTTTGGAATAATGAAGGTTGGAAATGTGAAAGGAGATTAGTTGGGTTGGATATGGCTAGAATTGAGAATTTGTTGGAGTTTGCATTCAATTTCCTCAACCTCACGAGGATCCAAGTGGTACAAAGTGACATTAGGAAGAGAAACACTAGGAATGAGGTCAATAGAATCCTCAATACAACGTTGAGGTTGAATGCATTCCAGAGGAGAAGACACATTAGAAAATTCAGAGAGAAAAATAGACATATTAGGTGCAATGGACTTGGGAGTTTTATCTGGCTTAATAAGGCACACAAAACATAAGGAGGGGGATTTATTGAGGCTTACTTGGAATATGGAAGCTTGGACAATGAGCATATGAGGATTTTTCAGGGACGAAGAGGTAATAACATAAGTTCTACAATCCTATTTGAGGTGATACTAATGGGTGTGAGCATGATATATGGAATCACGGTTTTACTGGTATGGGATTCCCAAGAGAAGATATGCACAATCCAATGGAGACACATAACAATAGACATATTCATGGAAGGGCCCAATGGAAAAGGTGATGACACAATGTTGTGTGAACATGATATGAGTTTCGTCATTTTGAACCCAACCTAATTGATAAGGAGAGGGATGAGGGGTGGTGGTAAGGTTTAATTGGTTCACCAAATATTCATCTACTAAAATATTCTTGATGCAGTTATCAATAATGAGCATAGCAAGAGATTGCTTGATTTGGAAATTGGGGGTGAAGAGAGGGGAATCTAAGGTAGCATTAGAATCAGTAGCCATCAAAATAAAAGTGGGTATGTAGCCATGGGATTGTCTAAAGAGATTGGCTCAAAAGGAGGGGGCTCTCTAGATGAGGACTCGAGATTATCAGCAAAAAGAGTTTTGGCAGTAGACGGATTCTATAGGACACGATAATCCACATTGTTATGGAAATAAGACTTATGGAATTTGCACCATTTAGAAAACTTAGGGGAAGAGGGAGAATTTGAAGAGGAGGGTGTGGAGGATGAGTTAGGACAAGACTGAGGAGATTTCAAGTGAGTGGTTATATTACGCTCAACTCATGGAGGGCGAGAGAAATCCTTATCTAGAGAGCTACTATAAAAAAGATCCACATCCCTGCATAAAAAATTCAATAAACCGGAATTAAATTTAGTATTCAAGTGCCTCTTCATAGTCCTGAATATGAACCCTAAATGGGGTGCTACCAGGAACAACGCGTGGACAAGCCATAGGGAGGCCACCTGGCCAGCGAACTAGCTAGTTGGAGCTCGATGGAACTCGCTCCCCCAACACATCACCTTGAGGCTTAGTTGCAGTCATCGCCAGCCCTCAGACCACAATTGCGGCTAGCCTGCTGCATGATCTGGAAGCCTTGCACTATGAGAACTTCCATGGCACTGTGCAGGTCGCCTCACCTATCACTTCCTCTCCCCAGATATGGATCTCCTATAGCTGAGCTCGAGAGTATTCTTCCTCCTTCGTTTCTCAATACTCTCCCTCTCCAACCACCCCGAATTATTCTTCTTATCCCTCTCTAGACTGCTCTACACTTTCTCTCATGGACCCTTCAACTTCCCCTCGGCATTTTCATCCCCAAGCCACTGATAGCCCCCGTCATGCCCCATTTGAGAGGTAAATCCAAGAGATGGGTGGCCTGGTATGCAGCTAGGGGCAAGGAGGTGCCAAATTTCGACCCTCCACCTAATAACGATGCCCTCACGGTCTTGGCTCCCATCATAGCTCCCCCTCTCTCAGATCCAATTCAAGAGGTCACCTAGAACCTGTCACCTCTCTTAAACCCTTATGGCTGCTGGGTATAATGGTTTGACAACCTGTGGGATTCTCTGGGCTATGCACCTCTCCCCCCTCTCCACCTCATCAGATGCCACCTCCTTTCTCCCCACCTTGCCAACACTTTGAAGCTACCTCTGCTCCCTCACCCCTTCCCTCCACCTCGTCCAACTCCCCACTTCGATTTACCTGCAACAAGTGTGCCGACCAGAAAGTGATCACAACTTCACTGTGTGAGCTCTCCAGAGGACAAGAGGACATCAATCCCACACTTCAGGATTTGCAGTAGAACGATGCCGAGCGATGGAGCAGGGTGGACTTTCTGATGTCCTTTCTACAGGCAATTGTAGACCGAGACAGAGGAAAAATGAATAAGACCCAGGCTTTTGTAGGCCCAAGGATTGGTACAGGTTTCTATTGTTCTCTTGTTTCAGGTTTTATCTCTTGTTTTTCATAGCCAGCTCTGTTAAGTTTACATATAGTAACTCTGTTTAGTTTACTCTCATCTTATCGCCCTGCATGGCATTGTAGTTTTTTCATGTCACACTATGTTTTTATTTGGACAAGTGGCACTCTATTTTTTGGGCAAGTGACAACAGTGGTTTCCAAGATGGGTACTATTACCACACATGATAGAATGCTTGCAACTTTTTCAAGAAGGCCCTAATACAACTACTAATTTACAAAAAAAAAAGTCCTAAATATGAAGTTGGTTTCGGATCCTGGTGAATATTTCAATATATTTTTTCATGGACTGGCATGAGAATTAGAAGATATGTAACCACTGAGCCAAAATATATTGATGGTAGTCAAGAGGACATAACCTTCTATGGAGCACTTGACAAAGTGCTTCCCAAGTTTCGATGGGAGGATTAGAATATGAGGAAGAATCCTTCAAAACCAAAATGAGTTGGGTCCCAATGGGTAGAGTATCCCACAAGGCTTGGGAAACACCTTCCATTTCTAAGCTAGCAATCTGAATCTTCACCTCATCGTATATTTCGTGATGACTGCTGAAGTATGTAAAGAGACTACAAATCCAGGAATCCACAATGTCCCCATATATATACATAGAGAACTTAGGAAGTTGGAAGTATGCATCTAGTTGCAAAGGAGTTGTATTCTAATGCTACAATCTAATAATATCCTGAAGAACCAAAGCCAACTCTTTGATAGGGGAAGAGTTGAGTGAAGAGTCATCATCCTCTGAAGTGTCCCTTCTTGGAGTCATGATCTTCATCAAATGATGTTTCTCCTATTCATATATGACAGATATGCCATTGACCTATAGAGAGGAGGAGGGGGGAAACCTTAGTGCACCTCTAGACTACAATATGAGCGGAGAGGAGGTGGGGGTTTCCCTAGCGCACCTCTGAAAAACTTGACAAAACAAAGAGGAGGAGGGGTTTTCCGTAATGCACCTCTTGGGAGAGAGAGAGGAGGGTGAAAACAAACCCTAGCGCATCCCTTACCTATAGAAAAAAAATGCCAACCCTAGCACATCCCATGAAGGGATATGGGTTTGCATCGATCCATCAATGAAATCTATGACTAATGGATAAGAAACACCTTGGACCGGTTCTCTAACACCATTTAATCTGAAATACTATAGAGACAAGACAAAGTTCATTCACAGAGATAGACAAAAATAAAACATGATATGAGAAATAAAAATCATTGAACCCTTCATTTTATTTAGTAGAATAGGAAGCCTCTATATACAATAGGTTGAACATTCAAATTTCCTAATCAAAAGTGGACCAATTCTAACTAGCCAACATATAGAAAAGGTCCCAAACCTTAACCACTATCTTATTTGACTAGTTTCTGGTCCTTGAAACTTGTGCCCAACCTTCCAGGTAGAGATGCACCCCATGTGGCCTTTATGGTGAAGCGTGCTACATATGGAAGGAGGTGCACCGTTGTGGTATCTCCTTGCAATTTTTCCTTGAGATGTGTTCTCTCCTTCTTGGGGAGTCTTCCTTCCCACCTGCCCAAGTTAAGCCCTTTGGTCATGGGAATTTCTTGAGTGGACTCCTGTTTTTATTTGAAAGATACTTAGTGTAGCTACATTTATGAAGCTCTTGTTGCAATGTTCATCTCCACCTAAGGATTGTATCTTCTATTTTTCTTAAATAGATGTGACATTTTTTTTTCGAGGAAAAATGATTAAATTATAATTAGACATGCCGTCTAGTTTCATGTATGAAATTACGTTACAAGGGAAAAAATCTCTATGGATAGGGTAAACCACAACATACGGAAATGACTGTAGAAATCAACTCTATCCCAAAAACATGTTATATAAATCAATATCCAAACGAGATAAGAAAGAGTCCTACCTCATCCAAATGTTCGATGATGTCCACCATTGATCACTTTGACCCAAAGCTATATACCTACGACAAGTTCTCAACAAACAAGCAAAGCAAGAATATGGTGATAATTTAAAAGGTTAGCACATTAGATAGCATAATCCATTAATATACGTAACAAATACACCTATGGATAATAACTCATATATTTGCAAGATATGAATTGGAGGGGAGAGGAGTATTTCTATTAATAAATGATTATCATAAGTGAAAATATTACAAAATTCTGTGTTGGCACGGTTTGGAACCGAGAAACTAAGTTCCTTCTAGTTGGGCCTCCACCACTTCAATCCTCCACCAAAGGAAATCTCATAGAAGGGAGATAATGAGGGAGAGAAGAGCTTGGGGGATCAACACTGTGTTCAGACTTAAAGGACAAAGGGATGTAGACTCAATAGGAAGTAAATAATTTCTCCAGAGTAACTTTGCTCTCAAAGTTGAATTCTTTCTCCTCTTTTCCATAACTTGGAATTGACCCATTTATAGCCTTCAAAATGGAACTGAAGGGTTGATTCAGAATGTTTCTAGTGTATGGAAGGCCAAGGATCATATATATCTTGTCGTGACATGGAAACATGACATTTAATTTTCATTTTCTGGCACAAATCCTGATGTACGCGGGCTGTAGTGGAGCATCCTGCATTTCAACATGTTGTATAGTAGGAAAGATGCGTACATGTGGAAAAATATTTATTTTTGGCTCTGGATTTTATAAACAGGGAATATAAGTCTGCATAGGGAAATGGAAAAAGGCCCTCTATGCAAGATTGCATAGGGTGAGGCAAATCTTTCTATAACAAATTAAGGTTAGCTTCTACTTGTAATAAAATGGATCCTCTGTTAGATCCTCAATAAGCATGATTATAAAAAATGGATGTTTTTCTTATAGATTCTATCTAAATCAAAGCTACCTTGATTGAAAGTAGATTGATTAGAAAACTTCTAATATTTGGTTCTTCACATTATTTCATTAAAATTGTTTTGTATATATATATATATATATATATATATATATATATTATGATTATGATGACGATGATGATGACGATGGTTAACATCCATTGAGACCAAAATTGGTCTATCGTACCTTAATAAATGTAAGGGATTACTTTTATTTAAAATATTACTTCGAAGATAGAAACGAGTTAGGAGTAGTGTTCCAAGATCACTATAGTTTTGACAAGTTAGATGGGTAGGAAGGTCAGTATTGTGATAAATATTTTGAAATTGAGATATAATTTGGGTACACTGAGGGCACTATAGGAGAAATTGATTTTCATCTTCAACCTTCTTGGCGTGACTAAGGTGACAAATTGTTCCATGCCATGGTGTTTTGGGAATTGTCCAATGTCCAGTTTCACTATGAATCTTGTGAGAATTAGTTCTTATTTAGGCAACATTGGTTTTCTTCTTTACCATCATGAAGACACATAGATACTTTTGACTTTGTGGGAAAAGGGACCCCCCTCCGCCCAATGATTTGACTGGTAAAGTCTACAGAGGTATCCATACCCTACCTTCTCTGGATTTGAACTTGTGACCTCTTAAGAGGAAACGCATGTTCTTAACCATTAGGCCCACTTAGGCTGTATATTGTTCGTATACATTGAGTACCTAATCATACTTGTGGGGGGAAAGTCCGTTTTAAATTTGACCATTATGATTTTTTTTAAATTTGACCATTAAATTTTTTTATTATTCATTATTTTAATTTCATACAAATTAATAGATTATCAATTCTATGCTCATATACATTTATATATTGATAATATAAATTTAATTAAAAAACCAAATTTTCATTTTTTTAAATAAGAAATTATTATTATTATTATTATTATTAAATTCAAAATAATAAAATCAAAATTTCAAAAATCCTATGGCAATTCGAATTACTAAAAAATTACAAATTATTATTTTTTAATAAAACATTACAAGTAATAAAATCAATTAATCTAAAACATATTTATTGTATAAAAATATTACAAAATAATACAAGATTAATTAATTGAAATTAAGTATAATCAATATTAATAATTTTAAAATAAATCTTTTATTATTAAATAACATATATATTAAATTAGCCCAGATCCATTTAACTTTGAATCAACGGTCAAATCTCTCGAAGTGTAAATCTTTAAGTGTTCCTCAAGTTTTTCACTATAAAAAAATGTTTGCACCTCTAGATATTTGATCCATATAGACACTTGATAGATAGAGAGTTAAATGGACCTAGGCTTATATTTTATTATTAGTTAATTTATTTTTATTAATATTTAATGTTTTATTATTATTATTATTATTATTATTATTGTGTATTATGTTACAGGAAAATCTCCCCAATACTGGGATGTAGTAAAGTGAAATTGTCCCCTATCCCCTACCCTTTCTGGAATTTACATTGACAAGTTAGAAGATTGTTTGGACGTAGTAGGTTGTCTTGGTAATCATCATTCTTCTGTATGCCCCTAATATTGTTCTTATGGAAATGAATCCCTATCACCTTAGTAAGCAACTTAGAATCCTTGATGACTTCTTCTCTAGTACATGCATGACTGTGAACACTAACAAAATGAAGGTTGTGATCATTAAATCCAACAAGATCACCTACGATAATTTAAGTGGGAATATTCATACAAGTATATTGGAATTGATACTCATCACAAGTTCAATTGGAACTATAGCATTGATAAAATGATAAATGAAGGGTGAAAATCTTATTATGGGCTTGAAAAAAATTCTAAATTAACAAACCTTTGGTTATGATATTTAAGAAAATTATCCACTTTGAGACTCTTGTCACTCATATTATCTTGTATGGATGTGAATTTTGGATATGCAATATCTCTCGAGAATCCTGGAGGAAGATAGAGTAGACCCAAAATAATTTTATAACTTATAATCTCAAAATTAAGGACAACACACCCTATCCTATCCTCCTCGTGGAAGCTATCATTTCTCCCATAGATATCATAGTTATGATTAGGTACTTAATGTAAAAGAACAAGATAAACAATGTGGATAACAAGAGGCTCCCCAAAATTGATTCATAATCTAGAAAAAATCACCAACGACTTAGCGGGGATGACATAATGATACCAAGTCTTAGATAAATCATTGGGGAATAAAAGAAGAAGTTATTCCGCAGAATATCGATGATATTAAAAATATGGTAAAAGCTATGTTTAAGGAGGATATATGGTGCGAAGAAGAAAATTAAGATATTATAAGGAGGTGGTTAACCGTAACCTTGAAGATCAATATTATGTCTCTATTTTGACTAGCGTAAAGAAGAGAATCAATATTGCTAAAAAAAAGAACTAATTCTCATGAGTTGCACAGTGAAACTTGGCATTAGACAATCCCAAATCACCATGGCAATAAAGAACCTATTATATTTGTAACACCAAGAGGACTGAAGATGAAAATAAATTTCTCCTAGAATGTGCTACATATACCCAAATTAGATCTCAATTTCCAAATATTTGTCACAATACCGACCTTCCTAACCTTCTAACTCATCAAAACTTTAGTAATCTTGAAATGCTTCTCTTAATTCTTTTCAAATATAGAAATAAAATTTTAAAGAAAATCACACCAGATGTTAACCATCATCATCTCATCATGATCATAATGGAAAGAACATAAATTTTACTTATTTTATTATTTTTTATTATTATTTTAATATTTTATTATTATTTTAATAAATTATCTTACATGAACATATTTTTAAATGTAGAGTACCTAAAGACTAAATGAATTGGATATAAAATAAAATTACATCATTTAAATTGATAATTTAAATTAAATTCAAGAAATTTGTTAATAATTTTTACAATATTTATACAATCAATATTTCAAATATATATTAAAGTTAAAAAAATACAAATAATAATAACAACAAATATCAATATTTTTTAATAAATATTTTAAAATAAATAATTTTATTTAAAAAAATAATATTATGATAGTCTATTTCCAATTTTAATGTAAAGATCAACCTTTTTTAAGATAATTTAAATGGATTTTCAAATATTAATAAATGAAAAATTAAAATGAAGATTTTAAATAAATTTTATATGAAATAAATTTATAATTTAATAAATTAATTGTTGAAATCGATGTAAATTTAGATACTTATGATATCGGAAGAGACTTAAATAATGCATTAAAATCATCACTTAAATTGGATAGCATTATAGTTATAACCGTAATAAATTAGGTTGTTCTCAAGTTATAATGATTACCAACTTGGCATTCTAGTGAATTCAAAAGTACAATCTAAGAAATCTATCATTGACTTAATTATATATATATATATAATAAGTGTTATTGTTTAGATGTCTCGGTCGTACATGTTTTGGTGCATAGATTTTAATTATAATATTGTTTGTCAACATTATATTAAAACTAATAAATAATGAATTTTTTTGTTATAATATTAATTAAATATTGTTTATTGTATAAAATAAATAGTCAATAAAATTGAAAGGAGATGTGTTTAATAAAAAATATGTCTATAAAAATTTGAGCTTAACATTAACTTTTGAAATTAAAATATTGTATGCTAAATTATTTATGAAAAATATAATCATTATATAAAATAAAAATAAAATTATTGAATCATTTTTATGTCATCTAAGTTAAGATAATAACACATTATTAATAAACTTAATAGTTACAAAGATTAACATATTACTATACACCGAAGAGTTTATGTGCTTAAATAGAAATATAAACTCCAGTAATGATCGAGTTATCATATTGTTATTAACTTTTTAACTCTTTGACATTTAGTTGTGTTCTATTTTATTAATATTCATAGTGTATGTTTTGTAATTATTAATTTTTTTCTTACTCTCTTTCAATTTGAATTTTGTAATTGTTATATTTTGAATTTGAATTTTGTAATTCTTATATATATATATATATATATATATATATATATATATATATATATATTGATGTCTAAGTTCATGTCTTTATTTTTCACATAATCTAAAACATAATCATTAATTTAAAATTGAAGTTATGGACATTTAATGGATATTTGGAAGGAACACGACGATGAAAAATTATCAATTATTGGAATTACTAATAAATTAAAAAGTCAAAAACAAAAAGAGATATCAATGAGTGGTTCCCATTATTTTTTGACACACTGATAATTAAATTTACAAAAAAATTGGACCAAACCTTTACTGTGTATATGGTTACCATGTCCAAGAATTTGCAATCAAAGCATATAATTACCATGAGCATGGATTTACAATCTAATTAGTTGCAATGTAATTAGTGCATTCATGAATCCAACTCCAATATTGCATTCAGTATGGATGCATCCAATTCCATAGTATGGATGCATCCAATTCCATCGGCTTCATCTATGCTGAGTTGTAGAGAGTTACGGAGATAGTTTGTTTGGGGTATATACACAGGAGGGAAATCCTATAATATATTAGGAGATGAGAAACATCCAAATGGAAAAAGGAGGTTAGGCGAGAACAATAATTAGAGATACAAATATTTCTTAGTGGAATGTTCATAATTGTAAATTGTGTTACAAATTTAGTTACAAGATGGTTACAAAAAATAAGTTACAAGATTGTTAAAAAAATATTATGAAAAAATAATTGCAATACACATATATTTATTCCACTAACATGAATGATCTTAATGAATAGATGCCGTGATTATCTAAGATTAAAACTCCAAACTTAGGTTATTTATGTTTGAAAATCACTTGTATTGTGTACATGTTATGTAATTAAAATTTAAAACTTAGGTATAACCTAGGATTGAAACATCTCATTATGTTTAGAGCTCCATAAGACATCAAATTTGGCCAATCAGATGGGTGAAAAAAGTAATTTAAATATTATGAAAAAAATGATTATTTTGTTAAGCATATGTACAACATTGGACAACAAGAAAAATATTTGTAGTCAAAGGAAAATTAATGGATGGTCAAGGAGTGGTCGTTATTAAACAATAAAACTTGTAGTTTTTTTTAATACAAACTCTACTCTTGCAAATTTGCAAATTTGTTTATGTCTCCTTTCAACATGTTTATACGTTATTAAACAATAAAACTTATTTGTTTTTAAGAAACTCTACTATTGTCAATAGGAATCCCTCTCTTGTTGTGGTTAGTTTTATTTTTCCTAATGATGATGATGATGATGATTAACGTCTAGTAAGACCGAATTGGTCTATCAGACCTTAAGAGGGTAAGTGATTACTTGTGATTCTTTAGAATTTTGTTTTTGTGCTCGAAAACCATTAAGAGAAGCTTTCCAAGATCACCATACTTTTGTTGAGTTAAGAGGTTAGGAAGGTTGGTAGTGTGATAAATATTTTGAAAATGAGATCTAATATGGGTATAGGCTGGACAATCTAAGAGAAAGCGATTTTCATCTTCAACCTTCTTAGTGTCACAAAGGTGACACACTCTTTCATCCCATGGCGTTTTAGGAATTGACCAACGTCCAATTTCACTATGAGCTCGTGAGAATTTGTTCTTATCTTAGCAATGCTTATTTTTTTATTTACACTTGGCAAAAGAGATAGATAATTTTGATATCTAGGTTATGGTTGATTATATCTTCATAATACCTTAATTTTATTTTTTCCTCTAACTCTTTATCACACCACATTTTTTCCTTAAATTTTGATTTGATGTTTTTTCAATTGTATCTTTATTTTGCAAAATGGTTTCGAGCACAAATACTATATATATAGTGATAGGCCTAACCTAAGTACCCTATATTTCACGCTATTATTTTGGTAAGCAAATTTTATTTATATATTAGAATTTCTCTTCTGAAAAGTTCAAATTCGTGGGAAAATGGTGTTTTAAATATGTTTTATATTTATGTTATAATAGTCTTTTAAATATTATATTTGTATTGTTTGCCAAAAAAAGACGTTTTGGATCATTATTAAATGAGTTTCTAGTTAGTTATCTAATTTTATGCTATATCATTATTAAATTTTTGGATATTTTGAGTATTATTAAATTTTCATATTGATTAGAAAACCATAAACTTAAAAATTTCAATTTTATTTATAAACAAAATTATTAAAAAAAAAAATTACAAATCTACCTCTTCAATAATAATAATAATAATAAAATTATAAATCACAATAAAGATAATTATTTTAAAAGATATTATTAGTCATGCTAAAGGCGTAGAGGGACTATAGCAATCGATAATTTGTTGACTTCATATTAGTTTATCCTTTGACTATAATTTTTTGCATAATCTCTATCGTTTTAACTAGATAACTAAAAACATTATTTTTTATATAATAAAAAAACTTTATATGTCATCATCTCATTGGAGAATAGATTCGAAGTCTTATTGCCAACTTCTCTATTCCCAATGGTTTAAATGTTAACATATCCAAATTTTTGATCATCTACACTCTTTTTGAATTATTATTATTATTTTTATTTAAATGTTTACCTATCCAAAGTTTTGAGCATCGACACTCATTTTTAAGTACTTAAACAAGCCTGACACAATGCATTGTTTCTTAAATGTTTACATAGCGCGAGGCCTTTAAACAGTCCTCAGAGGCTTAAATTTTTACCTAATAGACATGACAACTTTACATGTTTACTTTACATTACATTTTCCTCCAATATTTTGATACAATCTTGTATGCTATGAATTTGAGCAATATTGTTGTCCATCGACATTAATGGTTCACTAGTTGTTGCTTGCTCATTGGTTCGCTGGATGTTGCTTATTGTTGTTTGCTTCAACTTTGCAAAGTTGAGGTCATGCAGTTGCAGTTGGACCTCTTGGTGCTTGCTCACTAGTTTTTTGTTTGTTGTATGCTTTTGTTTTCTTCAACTTTGCATGGTTGAAGTCCTGCACATGCAGTTCGACCTTTTCTTTCACTTTGTAGGGTTGAAATCCTGCACCCTTGTTTGCTTCAACTTCTCAAGGTTGGGGTCCTACATCCGCAGTTGGACCTGTTGCTACAATTTACAAGGTTGATATCCTCCACCCATAATTGGAGTTGGGATTATTCAATTCCCCATTCATGAGTAAGTTTCAATACTATGGTTTCATTCCTATTCGTTGTTTTCTATTTACTATTTACAGTTTGCAGGTAGGAATTTTTAGTACTAGGAGGTGCTGAAAATCAAAATAAATATAAAAAAAAATACAGAAATACAACTTGAGTGAAAATGATCTTACTGAACATCTTTAAATGTGACTATTGGGATCAAAGAAATGAGAATGTATCCTATCCCCGAAAAGTGTTGAACAAGAAATCTTGTCGCCTTTGCAAAATGTTCTTGTATATGGAAACTGTAGCTAGTTATAGAAGGACTAGGTATGGTACAAAATTAACAAAGATGCAAGAAAATTCGACAACATTGTCGGTCCTTACCCATATTTATCAGTGACATATTTCAATAGGTTTAAAAATAAATAAAAATTGCAGAACCTGGAATGAGAATCTTGGGTGGACGATGAATATAGAAGGGCAAGTTAAATTCTTAGTGGGAAGTGGAGTTTGAACACTGGTTTCTTTGTAGATTATGGGATGGGATCAATAGAATCTTGAGAAACAAGATGTGTAGTCATGGGATTAGGGGGATTATCAATAGTTTCGGGAAAATCAAGGGATCCTGGAGGATTAGGCTAAGGGTGCACATGTTTTAACCAATACAATAATATTCAATACCTCTTAAAAGAACTGACAGGAATTTCTGTTGCATATATTATAACTCGCATCTTCACATACTCGATGCTGGGATGGTCCTAGTTTACCCTCTTGTGCAGATATTGCAAGCCGCTCTTTCAACTAAGGGATGGTACTAAATCACACTCTTGTGCAGCCATTGCAAGACATTATGTTCACTACCTGTGTTTACCAAAGGGGTGAACTGTAGGCGTATAGGGTAGAAAAATGATACCAGATCAGAGACCAGTGACAAAGGTGTAAAGACAGATGGCAGTGCATAGGGAAATAAAGGTGACAAATGGCTTGTATATGTGGGTATATTTGAGGAGCTTATCTCTTATGTGGATGGTTATTATTTGCCTGGATGAGACATGGTCAACCACATGTCAGGGTTTGCAACATGGTGGAAACTTGGCACCATCGAACATTGGCTATTATTTCTGTTTGATTAAATTAGTCTACCTAGTTGTCTTTCGGAGTCGCACATGTATGGTTTCTAGCCTGCATTTCATGTACGTGTTCGTACTACTTCATCTCGTGCTACCTTGGGAGTTGTACAAATTCTGTAATCGAAAACTTTGGAAGTGCCTAATAGCCGAAGTCCCAAAATCCTTAATAGGGATGGTTACAATAATCTCAGTTTAATTAAAATTAGGCATGAGTTAATGACTCTGGGAGACTTTCATGCTTCACATTTAGAAAAATCTTGAGGTACTGAATTGGCGCCATGTCTAAGTATAGTTATAAAATTTCTAAAATTTGGCAGAATGATACATATAAAACAATCTATAAATAATATTTGAGTGAAAATTATCTTATAGAACATCCTTAAATGTGACTACTGAGATCACAGAAACAAGAATGTATTGCTATCCCCGAAAATTGTTGAACGAGAAAACTTGTCGCCTTTGCAAAATGTTCTTGTAGAAGAAAACTGCTAGGTGTAGAAGGGATGGGTATGGTGCAAAGTTAAGAATGATGAAAAAAAAATCGGCATCATTGTCTGTCCTTATCCATATTTATCACTGAAATATTTCAATAAGTTATATATATAAAAAAATTGCAAGGCCTGAAATGAAAATCCTTGGTGGAGGATGAACATACAACACAAAATGAGTCGAGTCCATACATTAGTTCTTGTTTCTCCTTTGTTGGAAAATTATATTCTTGGTGGGAAGTCGAGTTTCAACACTGGTTTCTTTGTAGATTATGGGATGGGAATCAGTAAACTTGTGAGAAACAATATGTGTAGTCGTAGGATTAGGGGGATTATCAATAGGTTCAGGAAAATCAAGGGATCTTGGAGGATTAGGCTAAGGGTCCATAGGTTTTAATCAATACAATGCTATTCAATACTTCTTAAAACAATTGATATGAATTTTTGTTACATAGATCATATGTTGCATCTTCACATACTCGATGCTGGTATGGTGATGGTTTACCCTCTTGTGAAAACATTTCAAGCCACCTTTTCAACTGAGGATGGTACTAAATCACACTCTTGTACAACTATTGCAAGCCACTCTGTTCACTTCCTGTGTTTACCAAATGGATAAATTGTAGGCGTAAAGGGCAGAAAAACGATTCTAGATCAAAAGCTAGTGACAAAGGTGTAAAGACAAATGGAAATGTGTAAGGTAACGACGATCTCGGTAATGTGAAAAATGGCTTGTAGACGTGGGAAGATTTGAGGACATTGTCTCTTGTGTAAATAATTATTTTCCATGTATATGAGACATGGTTAACCACATGTCAGGGTTTTCATCATGGTGGACACTTGGCATCGACGAGCTTTGGTTATTGTTTCTTTTCGATTTAATTATTCTAGCTAATAGTCTTTCGGGGTCTCACATGCATAGTGGTCAGCCTGTAATTATTGCACATGTCAGTATTACTCCAAGCCCGTGTTGCTCCGTGAGTTGTACAATTTCTACATTCGAAAACTCTGGAACTGCCCAATAGCCAAAGTGTCGAAGTTCTTGATAAGGATGGTTAAAGTAATATTGGGTTAATTAATCGTAGGCACGAGTTAATGGCTCCGAGAGAAAGTCACTTCAGGAGACTATCACACTTCACATTTAAAAAATCTCGAAGTTCCGAATTGGCACCATGTCTAAGTATGGTTAGAAGAATTCCAAATCTTGGTATAATGATAAAACTTTAGCAAGGGCGCTAAAGTAGCAGGGTCACCCAGATCATGATTTGCAAAATGCACAGGCATGTCAATGCTCGATACATAAACCATCTCTATCGCAGCCATATTGACATACAAAAAAGGGAATGGGATGTTCTCTTCATGTTTTTGTTCCTTAAACCATACGTTTAGTGCATTTTTCAGGCTGCCCCCTTCCAATCACATATTTCCACTTTCATGTCCTAGACATCATACCATATCTCTTTGGAAAATGGCAGTGCACAGGGATTTGCCAAACGAATTCAGATTTTTCATTGCGGAGCAAGCATCTACGAAGACCTTACCATCCCTTTGCAAATTATGACAGTGAAATATTATATTCTCTGAGGCAAACCACATATAGTTTTTAAGTTTATTCTGGAATTTGGGTCTTCCAAAGCATCTTCCATCACTATTTCCACATCTAGACTTCGTCTTGTAGAAATGATTCTTTGTAACCTAAATGGATGGTTCTCTGATTTGTCTCAGTATGAGTTCCCCAGTGCCCAATTTTAGAATATCTTGTTCATATTGTATGATAATTGAAACATCTTAGAATATCTTGTTCATCTTGTAAGATAATTGAAACCTTGAGAAGTTTTTTTATGTGTTGGTTCCATTCCTGTGGTGAAAGTCCATAATGCCTAATTCTTCCGCTTTTGTTTATCCCATAGACCATCTATTTGAGTTTTCTAAGTGGGAGACATCAACAAGTCGTTTCATATCTGTTTAATGTTGATTTGTGAAGAGTTGGGATGGAATTAAATGATGAATATGATTGTAAAGATATCTATAGTGACTACTGAAATGCTTATAAGATGCACAACCAAAATAAGTTAAAAAAATATGTGTCCTAAATACTTAGTCTCTGTAATGAGCAAATTTATACAATTTTTTTGTTTTCATTATGTCTTCTATATGGTTGAGTAGTAACTATAGCTTTGTTTGTTTGTCATATGCTATAGCAACCACAAAGCACTGAATTTAAAATGAAAAAGGTTGAAGGATACATAACAAAATTGGTATGCAGTTCCGAACTTATAGCTATCTTTTTTTTCTATTTGCATATTATCTAAACATAGATAAGAAACATATTGAAAATCACAACTTAAAATATGGAGCAAGTAATAGATGTTGAGTGCTATCAAATATATACAGACTCCATTGTACATGAAAACATTGACCACGTATTGTATAACAATTCCATTTTTAGATTAGATGCATTCTCGTATACTGTGGGAGATTGCCTCTTCAATGCATTTCAAGTTATATTGCACTTCTGTTATTCCTCGATTGAGCTACGCAATGTATTGATAGATCATTTCTTGGACTGTTTAGAAAATGAAAATGTTGAGGTATTAGAGTCATATCAATATGAATTGGCATCTGATTTTATTTGCCAATTGCATGGAATACATGATTTCAATACGTATCTTTCAAAGATGTGATTGTATGCATATGCAACTCTGCCTCCACATGGGAGAGGACTTTGGGGAGATACATTTTGTATATGGTGGTTGATCACGTGGTTGAATATATCAATTGGAATTTGGTCATTAACAAGAAAAAGAAGATATCTAATATTCAACAAAACTACATCTAGAGATCCATATTGCATCTTGTTCCATGATGCCAATCCTCTAAGTGGTCATTATGAACCACTTCTCTATAAAAAATTATCCATATGCAATCTTGGAGGATATGATATTTATTTTTCCCTCACCTACAAAGACCTTCAATCTCATTGGAAACAAATTATGCATCATATACACTCTCATGGATTGCACATAGAAACAAATATTGCATCTACTTGTGGACATTGTCTATTCAATGCAATTTTATATTTGATAGCAATGGAGTTTGATGTGCACTCAATGATCCTTTACACTATGCAATCCTTTTGCAATGTAATTATAGGTGCCAGTCAACATGAATTTATCTGCTTGCATCAAAACCTTCTACCATATCTCATAGAAAGTATGTCGACAATTGAAAGTTGGCAACAATACCTTGTAAACATGGCAATGCCATATGAGAAATGAAATATAGAGGGTGGGACATTTTGTTTAAAATGGATATCTATCATATTCAGAGTAAATATCCAGGTCTGGTCAAACCTTTCGGATAGTGTTGTCCATTTGTATTGTATTGATTCAAACTACGATCGAACAATTGACATCATATCGTCGAAAATGGGTACGCCACACATCCATTATCAAACTTTGATAAGAAATAATTGCATTTCAAGATCCACTGTCCATGCTACCCAAACCACATTGAATATGCATAAGTGTCACATATTTTCTAATCAGGATGAAAATCATCCCAATTGTCATAATGTCATATAGAGATTAAACAAAAAATCTAGATTTACTTATAACAAAGTTCATAAAAAAGTTCATACGTGAAAGAAATAAATACAATGATGCACTTCCTTCTAGACCTTTGAGTTTTACAATCGATCATCATCAGGTGAAAGGGAGCTCGACAAAGAAACACAAACTAACATATCACAACCTAAAAAAAGTTGTTTGTGCACAACACAAGCACATTTACACACTTCCTGCTGAACAAACAAATCACATGTCCAATGGAAAAAAACATCACCATTTTCACCATCGATATGGTGAGGAGACAATGCTCATAACAAATGTTGATTCCCTCCAACATTGCTTATCAACAAGTGAAAATAGTTTTGAATGGCAAGCATAAGTTAACCTACCACATTTTGAAAAAATAGATATGTGAGAAAAATAGGTGTAACTAGATATCCCACAAAGTTCATGATATTGACTGAGAGGGAAAAATCAC
Organism: Picea mariana; assembly: GCA_032191745.1. Lineage (NCBI taxonomy): Eukaryota > Viridiplantae > Streptophyta > Pinopsida > Pinales > Pinaceae > Picea > Picea mariana. The sequence continues at coordinate 70,905 of JASDQU010101559.1, read as the reverse complement.
ATATCATAGACTAGAGCCAACACTGTGCACTGCTAGCATTGAAAACCAACAAACACTTGCTATGCATCCTTGTCTAGGAAAGAGAGATGAAAAGAAAATCTATATGAAACAAATTAAAGACAATCCTTCCATTGCATCTGCAATTTGCAAAGAATTGAATATTGCAAAAAATGCTAAGTCTTTCACCCTTGACTTGCAAAAACAATACATCATCCTGACACTAAATGATAGAAAATTTTCCACTAGCAAAATTTGTCTTCCATGCAAACGGTCACTTGAAAATGGAAAATTGCCACAATTTGCAACACCTGACCAAATAAGATGTAATGAACCACTACCAGATGTAAGTACACTTATAGAACTTGAAGAGATACTTTTGTCTCTGCAAATTGCATTTTAACAAATCAGACCCTGGGGCTATAAAAGACCCCAAATGGGCTTAACATGATCAATTATTAATGTTCCTGTCCAACTAGATTTTGTGCAAAAATCCCTTCCAAAATTCATAAGCGAGACAATGACAATTCTTGTAGCTCTCAAAATACATTTGCAATACAAGAATGCATACAAAACAGGTAGAGTGTGTGTGCACATTGTCATGAAAGAATTAAAAGAATTTTGTTCCAGGGCCTTGTACAAAGCACAAAACATTTGTATAAATGATAACTGGAACCATGTTCTTGAACAAGGAAATGAAAACTCTACGCAAACTTTTGAGACTGCTAGTGATTTTGATACGAGCAATGAATCAGAGAATGAAAGGCCTGCTAAAACATTGATACATGGATTCACTAACTCACAACACATTCATGACTTGCAAGACAAAGTTGTCGAAATTGCACCTGCTGAAGGGCAATGTCCACTTGGAATATTCAAGGACAAATTTGCTGAGGAAATGAACTTTCCAACAATGTTCTATGGATATTCACGTCCCAGTGACATCATAGAACAATTTAGCTACTAAAAAATAGTTCGATGGAAACTGCCACATTCAAGCGATGACTTCTCCTGTCACATAACAATTTTTTTTTTCAAAACAATGCACATAATAACTGAGAAAGTGATTTATTGTATGTGGGTGTGAATAAGAAAAGGCTAGCTACAAGAATAAAGTTATTGGCCAAAGATGTCAAGTACAAAGAAAACCTAGAAAAAATCCTAAAATCTGATATTGGATACATAGATTTCAAAAACATTTGCATCTCTCCTGACTACTTGCAACAAAACAAGAAAACTATATTTGCAATGATCCAACAATTCATACCCTCAACTTTTTTCATCACATTTACAAGTGCAGAGCATCACTAGGGTTCGTTGGTGACTACAGTGTCTGCATTGTATAGGAACAAGAAAAGGAAAAACAAAACTGATACATTGGAAAATGATGACATTGACTACCTCATAAGAAAATACCCAGTTGCATGTGCTCGTTACTATAGACATAAAGTAAATGCTTTGAGGAAATTGATATGACATGATGAAACGTTCTTCAGAAAAATATCAGACTACTATTTTGTGACTGAATTCTAAAATAGAGGGAGTGAGCATGACCACACAATGTTATGGATAAAGGATGCATCGGTCTATGGAAATGACAACAACTCACAAATCGAGCAATTTCTGGACAAATACATAAAATGCAACACATACCATTTGGATCCAGAACTTGCCAAAGTTTATAGAAATTACCATACAAGGAGATGTAAAAAACAAAAGAATGCACATTGCAGATACCAATTCCCTGTGCCACCAATGAGAACAACAAGAATCATAGAACCAATCAGTTTAGACGACAATGTTCTCATTGAGAAATCAAAATCTTTGTTTACATTTATAAAACAATAAGACTTTGATGACTTAATGAGATTTGAATACCTCTTGCCAGAACTAAATCTAACGGAAGATGAGTACATCCAAGTGATACAATCTACAATTAAATAACCAACAATTTTCCTTAAACGAAAACTTTCACATATTTGGAAAAACATTTTCTCCAAGGGCATGCCAATTATGTGGAATGCAAATACAGATGCACAGTATGTCCACAATGAATATGGTGCAACATCGTATTGTACCTCGTACATGACAAAGGTTGAAAAATCTATGACAAGTGCATTAAGAAGAATACACAAAGAACATGAAAAAAGTCAAATTGATGCTATGCAAATGATACATACACTTGGAAATAGATTACTTAATCTTCAACAAATTTTTGCTCAACAAGCAGTCCCCATTGAACTTTCCCGTCCTGTGAACTGTAGTTCAAGGAAATGTGTCTTCATAAACACATCCTACTTGATACACACACATTCGTTCTTAAACCACCATATTTGCTAGAAAAAGAGCATGATAATTCATAGGATGTGATATGTTACTCTATTATTGATTACTACCTCTAGCTTCCACCTCATATTAAGAATATCTTCTTTGCAGAGTTTGTATCACATTACAAAAAAAATGGTGCACTGATATCAAAAAGAAAAAAACCAAATGTAATATGCTTTTTCAAATCCAACAAACACATCGACTATGAAAACTTTTGTAGGGAAAAGCTATTGTTGTACATTCCATTTGATCAAAAGGAAAACACATCAAAACATAACTTCCCTACATGGGAAAATGCATATATTTCTTATGAGACTACAGTACAAACCAATGAGTCTAGATTAACATACAATGTCAATCCAACATGGAGTGATTTAGAAGGTGCACTTGATGAACTAGAAAACCCTGACAATGTTGATGATACATTAACAAACCATAAAACAACTAGAACTCTATGTGAGTCCTATGACTTGCAAGCAATTTTTCCTTTTCCTTGAGCAACCGCCATTGAAAAACATATCAATCTTGGGTTTCAAGTCACAAAACATCCTTTATTTATCGAAAATAAAGAATACTACAGAGTTAGACGCCTGTTGAATCGAGAACAACAAGTGATCCTAACGGACATTGCAAGGAAAAATGCTTAAACATGCACACTCCTATGCACTTGTTCCTTACAGGCAGGGTATGAATAGGAAATACATTCAAAAAGAAGGTGCCATTCCAAATTCTTATACGAATCTATGATTCAAACAGTTTGATTGACCATATGAAACCAAAGGGACTAATAGTTGCATATACAAGAAAAGCTGCATTTAATGCAATTGGAACAACAATCCACTCCGCATTTTTAATGCCTTTTAACAAGTCACAGTTTCTTCCACTCAACAAGGAAATGTTAGATATCTTGTCTAAGCTTTATGATGAATTACAACTTGTCTTCATATATGAGGAATCTTTGATTGGAATTCGCTTCTTATATTCCATTGACAATCGTCTGAGAAACATAAAACATGTGCACAGAAATTACTTTGGGGAAATCAACATGATATTCTGTGGTGATGTTTACCAGGAACAACCCATACAATATTCTCTGATATTTGAACAACCTATAGTCAATATGAAAACAATGATGCATGACTTTTGGAAACACAATATAAAATTCTTTGAATTACATACTACAATGCGCTAGACAAATGAAACATTTATTGCAATTCTGAATAGAATGCAGACAAACAACCAAACATGTGATGACTTAACATATATCAATTAAAGTTACATGTGACCTCCACCAACAGATCCAACCTTCTCTTACCTGTTCTACAAGAATAAGGATATTGCAATGCATAACAGGTACATGCTATCGCTTATTCTTGACACTGATATTATCATCAATTCAATTGACCTTGAAGAAGACAACCATGGTAATGTACCATGTCATCAACATATAGCCACTTTGATTTTGCAACTTGTCCTGAAATTAGACATGCTAGTTGAAATATATTCTTGCAACTACGATTCACAAGATGGCTTGGTGAATGGTGTAGATAGAATACTCAAAGCTTATACAAAAAAACAATTTCCATTACCCGCATATTGTCCATTGACAAGAAAACAAGTTAGCTTATCCATATAATTCAAAATCTTCGCACGATTGGACACCTATATTATGAATATCAAAACCAGTATCGACATCGGAAAATAAAGGTCAACTAAAGATTCAAAAATAGTTTCCAATTAAACTTCCATGTGCATGTACAGTCCACAGATCACAAGAGCTAACACTTAATAGTTTTGTGTTCGACCGTGTTGGAATACGAATACATAGACTTGTATACACATCTCTGTCACATATCTGAATCATGGACTTCTTGTATTTTCTAATCTCTCTTACAAAATATAACTTCAAAGTCAAACATAAAGTTGATACTGAGATGCAACGCCTTCGGACTAGTGAAAAATGGAATCTACAATATAATTACCAATCCATATAAACAAACTCATTTGTATCAATTCTCTCTCTTAACACGCACAACCTACATGCACATATGACTGATATACTCAATGACTATGACACAATGCAATTTGATATCCTGTTCTTGCAAGAAACATACATGACATTATGCATGCAAAACAAGCAATTTCCAAATCACAATTGCATATCAAGTTACATTACACATGGAGTGATGATATTAGTGAAAAAGCATTTAACAATTTTGGACCATATGCATTTTGAAGACACAAATGTTGAGATCGTATTAACAAGAGTAATCTTCCATGAATCAGAAATTTCAATATTCAATCTCTATGCTGCTCTGCATGAAATATTTCCCAACATATTGAATGTTGTTTCAAATGCATTACAACATTTACATCTGAATGAAACCATTATCATTCTAGGAGACTTCAATATTGACATGCTACAAAATAATGCCAGAACAAAATAATTGGAAAACTACATGTGCATTTATAGTCTCTGTTTTCTTTTGGATAAGATAAACTATGTACAAAATGAACTTATTGACCATGTATGGTCAAAATACACCCTCTTTATCTTAGACACATACTGGTATGATCACGATACAATTTGTATTGTACTTGACTTATGAAATATACATCATGCATATTACAAAATCATATTTCCATGTCTCAAAGCATATCTCGCTAATTTGTTGCACAAAACCAAATTATTCAACTAGGATCATCCAACTTCTTCATTTTTCCTAATTTGTAATAGATTTCAAAAATGATTCTATATAACCACAAACATGGATCGCGAAAAAAAAGGGTATATGCTTCTAATAGTATCTGTTACTCTATTCCTTTGATTCTAATTTACTATATGTGCATATTCCTTGTTTTTCCTTACATACCAACTTATATTCATATTCATTGTGTTTTGTACTTTCCTTCATTGAAACAAATAGAGTAACTGGACAAGACGAATAACTCTTAACCAGAAATGTAGAAGAAGACATACGAAGGTGAATGATTCTACCGTCATTCCATACTCCATTGCTTTATATTTCATTTATTCTATGGATATTTATTCTATTGATTTGCAACTCATTTTTTTATATGTATATACTACATATCTTCCTACATATTAACTTATCTTCATGTCAATTGTATTTTATGTGCTGCCACATTGAAACAAATAAAATTGTTAATCTTTCTACATATGTTCCTACATAGCAACTTAGCTTCATCTCCATTGTATTCTCTTTATTGCTACATTGGAAAAAAACAAACTAATTGAACAAGAGGATAAAGTCTTATGTGCCAGAACAGAGGAGGATGAAGTACAATCTTCCAAAAGGTATACCAACAGTAATAGTAAATCAAACACAATGCATGTGCTTAATGTACATCCATATCAATTATGAAAAATATACAATGCATATGCATATTTAGTTGTTATCATGTCTGATGTAGACATGTTTACATAAGAAAAAGTTGGACAAATGACATGGGCATGAGTAGTCAATCATCGGAAACATCAACAAAACAACAAGGCCAAAGGTAAAGATTCATATATTATGCTCTTGCTAAGTTTAGGAAATAAATATCATCAGTTATTTATTCATATATGCCATGGTAAATATGTTGATGTCATATACAACACATGATTTTTAGTTCACAAGAAGTATCAACGAATACAATTTAAATGACCAACATAGTACAAGGTCCATAGACTAAGAGGTATGGTTACAATACTCTAGCCTGCATACTTTATCCAAATTGTGCATCTGCTTGTACATTGATGAAACAAATAAAAAATAAAAAAGATATACAAACTTCCTTTCAAATTACTTTTCCTATTCGAAAAAATGTCACCGGGTCTAAACTTATACCACCCAATATACTATCACTAGAAGGCTTGAACAACCGTTGAAATGGAAAACTGTTCATCGGAGACATAATGGTCATGTATAACACCTACCTACACAAAGAAAACATAAGTGTATGCATTATGCATGCAGACATGAAAAACAACGAAGCCATGATGACAATTACACTGACTATCCCTACACAACTTGTACAGAAACATGTAGAGAATATCTTTTGTAGGTAATGGGATATCCATTACAAATTTCAATATATTACCAAAAATAATATATGACCATGGTGATTGTGATCAGATTATATCGCTCAATGAAACAAGTGTTGTCGAAAAAGTTCCCGTGGTTTTCTTAGAATATCATTTCACACTGGACACACAATCAACCAATTTGCAAAGAACAATGACATTTACACAATTGGAACCATTGGTGCAGTTGTCACATTTGCAAGAAAACTTGGATCACAACATATTCTCCATATAAAAGATCGAAACTCGGAAAATGACAAGGAAGTGGTATTGTTTTCCATACCCATTTGTTTTTTGTCCTTTTCTTTGACATGATCATATATCTCATACATCTTACACAACTATTAAACTATTCCATGGTGTAGTTACAATTGTTCCACACCTATGGAAATTTATTTTCCTCAATGGAACAATAATTGCATAAAGGGAAATTTCCAATTATGTTGTGAAAAAATATAACGAAGAAAAGAGATGTTAAAGAAATGATCTTTCGCACAACCCAAGAAAAGTTTGTAACATAATTGCGAACAGACATACTATAGGATCTCAAGAAACTAACTAGCTCCAAAACTGGTGTACCTGTACATATGCACCTCCACCAACAATTTGCACAAAAAAAATTGCCTTCAACAGTTTTGTGCAACATTTTTGTTGTACACATATATATTATATTGTTCAATATATTAACTACTATTCTCATGTGTGCAAGTTGAGGGTTTTTTGGTTGCAACAAATTCCTACTCGATCCCCTTCGAGGTTGTATGTTTCATATTTAATTCTCCTGCTTCTGCCTCTGCGCTCATAAATGATGGCACAATTGATTGTATACGATGTGGTGCAAAATTCCCTTAGATATATAGTCATTGTGTCAATGTTTTCATACGAACCCTCGACAACACATTTGTGCACTGTACAATTAGACAACTTGTTGTACACGATGTGCTTCGTGAGTTGAAAAAATTCCCATATGAAATATACCTGCAGAAAAAGGAAAAGACTGTCTACATGGTATGTGACTTCCGTGTCCATAGAAAATTTACATTAAATGAGGGCAATGCCATATTGCATATCAGTTGAACCAAAAAACAAATTACATATCATGTATTGACAAGAAACAAAACAATGTGACCTGTCTCTATCCATGTTACCCAATCAAGATATGAATAAAGTTTTTCACTATCATGACAAAGTGAACTGAAGACACATAAGATTGTTTAGTCGAAGAATGAGAATCATGAGGAAATACCTGATACAAAGTACCCAATTGTAAATAAATAAGGTCCATCATTTGAGGTGTCGAAATGGCCTACCCCTCTGAACAGAAGCCTCAGGCATTTTCAATAATATTGCAAATTTTGCATTGTTCAAACTTCATTAAGTTAGACGTTGACAGTCTTTTCCATAACTATTAGTGTTAAAAAATTGTCAGGATAATGTGATCTTGGTTCATAGTAATATCAGAAGCAAATGTTCATAGTGGTATTGGTTCATAGTAATATAGAAATTGGCGAATTTATTGGTCCCCGTTTGGGAATTTGGCTATAGAGGGGATACAATGCCCAATATTTGCTGATTTTTGTATGTGTTGTGTTTTCCAGACTTTTGATCATGTGCTTTGGTGTTGTACTTCAAGGTTCTCATAAACTTGGTTTTTGGATTATGACTAGATAATAGATTCAAGATCTTAGTAGTTTTTCTATGACCTTAAGGAATATACAGGACCTGCCTTGCCTTTTAATGCAAGCTTTGTGGAGAAATGTAATATGTAGTTCATTTAACCAATTTTACTTGATTAATGAAATTACCAAAATTCTTCTTTAGAAATATTTTGAATATATATATATACTAGTTGAAGTCAAATGGAAATATGCTATCAACCACACAAAATTAAAATTCAAGTTTGTCATTGTTATACTTACACTCAAGTTGACAGTACAATAACTTTATTTCAACAACCCTCTATTGATTTCTCTTTAGCTTTTTGATGCTTCTCTTATGCAAACACATCTTGGAAACTATAAGTATGACTCACTTTCTCTATTCTTTGGTTGAAGTTCCTCTAGAGCTATCTAAAGAAGTTCATAGTTATTGTTGGTCCTAAAATATGCAACTGACTACTAAAGGGTAGAGCTAGGCCACCACAACTTTGGAATGATTGTTCTTTTCAATTTCTTGATCAGTTAGAGGGTTGCTTCACCAAGGCAAGAACATGGTGAAATTGGAGAGATGGTCTAGATGAGAGTTATCCTTGGCTACTATTGCACCAATGAAATACAAGTGACATAATAAAGGTAAAACCAGAGGCAAACAACAAACCATTTAATGAATAATATGCTGCAAGAAGTTTAATACTTAAAATAATGTTTCAACGCATTAAACAATGTATCAAAAACAAAATTACTCTCACAGGTTGCAATAAAAACAAATCTTCATCAAAGCATTATATTTTTTCACAGGTACCCCAGATGCACCCCAGTTGCCTGAAGTGACCGATAGTTTGATCTACCAGATCAACCTCCCTATTATCGAACTGACAAAGGTGAATATTATGGGATCAGAAAAAAAAATGAGTGGATATTGAATTGGGAAAAAGTGTTTATTATTTTACTTTTTTTAAGGCATTATCACAGTAAGAATGCAAAATTATGCTAACGCATTGTTATATACAAAGGAAAAACATCAATAAGGTTTGTAAATCAACTATACATAGTTACAACCAGAAATCGAGTCCTAGTTTGTGTTTACGTTTGCTCACACTCTTTTTAATGATACAGACACAATACAAGAACGAATATGTGGATAAAATATTGGACTGGAAAATGATGATTTGGAAACAAGTAAAAATTCTAACCCACAATTAATTGCCAATGCCAAATATCAATGACACTTGTAATTACATTTGAAGTTGCCACTTGTTCTTAAAACCTATGCGATTTTAAAACTCCAAATGTGCATGTGTCATTGATCAGAACCAACACATAAGTGTTAGTTTTATTCTAGACTTTGGGTTTTCCAAAGCATCTTCCATCACCATATCCACATATGGACCTCGTCTTGTAAAAATGGGCATTCACTGATTTGTCTAGGGATGACACCCCGAGTGCCCAATTTTAGAATATCTTCTGCATCTTGTAAGGTAATTGAAGTTGTTAGAACAATTTAGGATTTTAAGCTTTTTAAATTTTAAAATCTTTTTTTTTTAACACTTAAAAATAAAATTCCACCAAAAAAACTTAGGGAATTGCTTTTCAATTAAATAAATCCATGATCGTTATATATTAATAATGCACATACAATATCATTTATTGATGAATTCCATTAAATTTGATTGAATGGATCTCTTGGTCTCCGCATTATAAACCTTACCAAATTTTAAAATAAAACCTTCAACAGTCACTTCGAGACTCTGCGCTTCGAGACTTTCAAGGCATCTAAACAAAAAAAACCCTGAATCTACGAAGTTCCTAAGTCTCAAAGATATTTCGTTGCGATAATGTTTAAAAGGGTCTAGATATGAGTTATAGGAAACATCAAAAGACTGACGTGTCACATAAATAAATTGTACCATGTGTCACTTGAAACAGTACATATGATGAACACAAAATGTGCTTTAAATGAGTTCCAGGTGTCATGGTCTATATGAGTGCCATGTCCCCTAATTGATGGATGCCACATATTTACTATATTTTTATGACACGTGTCGACAACAGATTGATGCCACATCTCTCTAGTACTTAGGTATTTAGAGGTTTCTAAATGCAGATCGTGTATAACTCTGAGAGTAGTACGGTCATTGACTAATGTGGTTGTCTCGCTTCACATGATGTCCCATGTATTTACTAGTTGATGCCACATTTCCTTCACAGATGACTGCTATGTGCCTCTCGCACTTCGCCCTTCGAAAGTTTCTCTATGCCTAGTTTGTATAACTCCCAGACTAGTACGGGCTTAGAGTCATTTATAATGTTTATTTCCAATTAACCCAAGATTAATGTATCTTATCATTAAGTATCTCGGGAGTTCTTCACTCCGTCTCTTCGATGTTCGGTGATTTCGACTTGTTTTGGATTTAAAAATGCTAGAGTGGTACAGGCCTGAAGTAACATGGCACTTCATGCAATGGGATTTGCAACACTTCGACTATTTGGGGCTTCACAAGTTGTCACTTGTTCTTAAAAGTTGCATGATTTTGAAACTCTAAATGCGCAGGTACCGTTGATATGAACCCACATAGAGGTGTTAGTTTTATGCTAGAATTTGTGTTTTCCAAAGCATCTTCCATCACCATTTCCACATCTGCACCTCATCTTGTAAAAATGATTCTATGTAACCTAAATAGATAGTTGACTAATATGTCTAACGATGACACCCTGAGTTCCCAAACTTAGAATATCTTCATATTGTAATATAATAGAAATTGTTAGAACACTTTGGGATTTGAAACTTTTAAATTTTAAAATATTTTGTTTTTACCTCTTAAAAATAAAAAATCAGCAAAAAAACTTAGGGAATTGCTTTTCAATTAAATAAATCCATGATCATTATGTATTAATAAGGCCTTTACAATATCATCCATTGATGAATTCCATTAAATTTGATCAAATGACTCTTATGTTCTCTGCATTATAAACCTGCTCAAATTTTAAAAGAAATCCTTCAACGGTCACTTTGATACTTCGTGCTTTGGGAGTTTCAAGGAATATAAACAACAAAAACCCCAGATATACGAAGTTCCGAAGTCCCGAAGAAATATCTTTGGGATAATCTTTAAAAGGGTCTACAAATGAGTTATAGGACATGTTAAAAGGCTAGCATGTCACATAAAGAATATGTCCCACGTGTCACTTGAAATAGTACATATGACGAACACAAAATATTCTTTAAACGAGCACCACGTGTCATGGTCTATATGAATTCCACTTCCCCTGACTGATGGACACCACGTATTTGTGACAATTTTATGACACGTTTCAACAACTGATTGATGCCATGTCTCTCCGGTACTTAGGGCTTCAGAAGTTTATGAATGTGGAGCTTTTATACCTCCTAGAATAGTACGGGCCCGTAATGATGTGGTCTCCTCACATCACATGATGTCACGTGTCTTTACTGGGTGATGACACGTGTCCTTTGTGGATGGCTGCCACGTACCTTGGGAACTTTTCCCTTAGGGACTTTCTTTATGCAGAGTTTGTATAACTCTGGGACTGGTATGGGACCAGAGTCATTAACCATATTTATTTTCAATTAACCAATATTAATGTATCTTATCAATAAGTATCTCGGGAGATATTGACTCTGACTCTTCAGCATTCAGCGATTTCGACCTATTCTGGATTGAAAATGCCGATAATGCTATAGGAACGAAGTGACGTGGAACTTCACGCATTCTGATCTGCGTCACTTCGGCTATTTGGGGATTCACAAGCTGTCACTTTTTCTTAAAACCTGTGCAATTTTGAAACTCTGAATGCGCAATTGTCATTGATCTAAACCCACATATAGGTGTAAGTTTTATGCTGGAATTTGGGTTTTCCAAAGCATATTCCATCACCATAACTACATCTGGACCTCCTCTTGTAAAAATGATTATTTGTAACCTAAATGGACAGTTGACTTATATGTATAAGGATGAAACCCCAAGTGCCCAATCTTAGAATATCTTCTTCATCTTGTAAGATAATTGAAGTTGTTAGAACACTTTAGGATTTTAAACTCTTAAATTTTAAAATCTTTTGTTTTTACCTCTGAAAAATAAACTTTCACCAAAGAAAATTAGGGAATTTCTTTTCAATTAAATAAATCCATGATCGTTATGTATTAATATTAATAAGGTGCTTACAATATCATACGTTGATGAATTCCATTAAATTTCATCAAACAACTCTTGTGTTCTTTGCATTATAAACCTAACCAAGTTTTAAAACAAAACCTTCAATGGTCACTTTGGGACTTCTCACTTCAGGAGTTTTAAGGCATATAAACAACAAAACCCCCGAATCTATGAAGTTTCGAAGTCCCGAAGACAGTTACTTGCAATAATATTTAAAAGGATCTACAAATGAGTTATAACACGGGTGTCATTAATTTTTTTCATGGGTGGCACCTGGCAGTTGTTTTAAACATTCGTTTCAACTTATTCGCACATTTGTAGTTGGAACATGTCTTCCATATTCCTTGAAACATCACTAAAAATCACTTCATCACTACCATGTAACTTCGGGATATTTCCCTTCGGAAAATAAAACAAAGCATGTTTTCTAGACTGTCGATGGTTCCAAAGCTCTGGGGTTTTGAAGCCCCGAAATACCTATAATGGTTCGAATATTTTCTCTGGGAATTCCCCCTTCGGAGGATTTCTATCATCCTTCATTCAAAAGCCCCGAATACCGAAGTTTTGAATTACTTAAGGTTAAACACTTTTTAAATCATGATTAATTAAAACATAAAAGTGATTAGTTAATGATTACTTTCTCCCGCAGTTCCTCCTTCTGCAAATTTCTCTCGTCTTACATTCAAAACCTATGAACACCGAACTGCCAAAGTATTAATGGCATTTATAACTCACTAAGGTTAAAGATTTTCACAATTGCCAGTTAATAAATTCCATAGATTTTTAATAATCACCTTGTCAGTATATCAATACAAAGATTGATAGACATTATGAATAAACACGTTTTGAATTTCAAATCATTCTACCATTTGCAATTAGAGTTTTCCATTCAGTAATTGAGATCTTATAGGCTACTCTTATCACAGTAAGATTAATTTCATTTCTCTGAGAATTATGGTGCCACGCAAACCAGGGAATAAGCAAGATGCATTAGTAGATGATTCCAACCCAAACATAGAGATTATATTCGACACCACTTCGCAAATTGGAGATGCCATCAAGTCTTGGAAATAGGTCTACGATATCCTGGAACATGAGATTGTTGTATGTTCAGATGATTCAGTGGAAGAAGAAGAAGAGTCATTCTCAACCAAGATGAGGTTTGTAGCTTAGTTTGAACTATACATGATTGTTGCTCAACCAAAGATAGTACCCTACAATGACATGATAAATTGGGCTCTGGAGCACATTGAAATTCAAACCAGAAGCATTATCAATTACCAGAACAAATTTGTTGGCTGCTTTCATCCAGAGGACATACAAGTAATGTATAAACTATCTTCCGCACCCAAATACACATATAATGCAACATTTATTCTGGATTTCGACATGAAAGAACGCACACAATATGACAGAACTGGTCATGACATAATCAAGACTTGGTGGGGAAATCCAACCAAGTTTAAATATGACGCTCCTGGTATATATTCCACAACATATTTAGATGCTCGCATTTTATACATTTCCATGATGCTCTATCACCTATTTGGAAGGAAAAACCCTGTCCACTTCACAATTTAATTGGTGTCTATAATTAATGAAGTGGACGAAGGATACACTTTCAACTAGTCAAAAATGATATCGGATAACCTAGCTAAGGAGTTTGCGGACTACAAATCGTTGAAATTAAAAGGCCAAAATGATCCTTTTTATATGTTCGCCTACATCATGGATTCCATTTGCTTTATGACTCCATTTCCCCTAATGAGTTGGAGCTAGACACCAGATAGTTCTGAGCCTATAGATTTCTACCAGTCCAAACTCTGGAAAGAAAATGCTAAATATTTCTTTTATGAGATATGCCACAATGTACTAGTACCGATTCATGTAGCTATATATGGTCACCCTCTGCCCAGGATTTCAGAGCACATTATGGGGAACTTAGGCACAAATGTCGATTGGTACATTGAACAGATGTTATCTTACATCAGAGTGTTCGGTTGCTTTGTTTCTCCCCATGCCTTTCCAAAATTCTTTCCTGATAGGATGGTTTGTAGAGAAGTTGCATACCAAATAGTCGCAAGAGGAATCGCCAAAGAATTGAAATTGGCTTAGAGAAAGTGTTCAGAACCAAATATCAATATAGCATAGAAAAACCTCATAATAAGTAGTCAACACCTTGAAAAAGAGATAATTTCAGATAATAAGCCTCTTCAAGGGGGAAACCTCATTTTATCCCACATAAATGTTCAAGTTCAAGATGACTCCAAATGAAAATGTCTCCTTGGTATATATAGGAGACTAGGAGGTATAATTACAACTAATGGAATAAAGCCAACATAAATAAAATAACATTACTAATGTAATATGACCCAATTCAGGGATAATGAGCCAATATTAGGGCTTAACATGCCCCTCCCCTTGAGACAAGTGTTGTCCGAAATGCTTGAGTAACTTTGGATGCTTCTGTATAAAATACTCATCTTCCCAAGTGGAATCTTCAGCCGATAGTTTCCTCTATTTAATGAGATACTTTGAAATGGATATANAAAGCCAACATAAATAAAATAACATTACTAATGTAATATGACCCAATTCAGGGTAATGAGCCAATATTAGGGCTTAACATGCCCCTCCCCTTGAGACAAGTGTTGTCCGAAATGCTTGAGTAACTTTGGATGCTTCTGTATAAAATACTCATCTTCCCAAGTGGAATCTTCAGCCGATAGTTTCCTCTATTTAATGAGATACTTTGAAATGGATATATTCCTCAGCTGGAGAATTATTGTGTCAGTGATGGCTTCAGGCTCCAATATGATTTTTCCTTCCTCGTCAAGTTATGGCAATATAGTTTGAACTGGGATCTTGTCACCTATAACCTTTTTTAAGCATGAAACATGGAAAACTGGGTGTACTCGTGAAGATGTAGGCAACTCCATTTTGTATGCCATAGTACCAATCTTTTGCAACACCTTATAAGGGCCATAGTACTTTGGTGATAATTTATTATCCTTCTT
>JASDQU010101559.1:34674-46725 GCA_032191745.1 Picea mariana | reverse complement strand
AAAAAAATACCCTTCTAGTAGATTCAACCACTTGTCTATGGCATCTGCATCTATCTGACCTTCAAATATAGGAATATCAAAGTTTATTTGTACCTTGAAGGGGGAGGTGCCTCCGTTCGAAGAAGATGCGTCGCCTGTTGGTAGTCACCGAAGGATTTGCGCGAAACTATCCATCATCTTGTTCCTCTGTTGCATGAGGGCTTCCTCAATCAACAGTTTGAAAGGATATCCTGTCCCATCATCTTTCTTTTCTCCTACCATGGAAGGTCGCTTGGGCATGCGAGAGCTTCTGTCCTTAAGAGAAACAAGCTCGAGACCCAACTCTTTATACTCCGACCTTGTTGGGGACATGCATTAAGACGACAAGGAGCAGACCGCTCTGATACCACTGATCCGGATTTTATGAGCAGAACGAAATGAATACAGATTATTAATAGGTGCTTAACACAAAATAACATAGATACAGTAAAAATGGTTTTCTATTCAATAACGAAATAAGCTGAAACTGTAAAATGCAGCGGAAACAAGCTTGCTAGAATGGTGGCGGCTTATCTCTGAGAAGAGATGTGACGGCAGTGCGCATTCACAAGAAGAAGGTTACAATGAGGCTCTGAAGGAATTTTTACAATAAGAAGGAATGCCAAAAATCCTAGACATCCAAAAACCTAACCCTAGGAGATGAAGTGCCAAAAGTCATGTGGGCCCTGTTTGGGTAAGCTAGTACATCAACTTCCCGGGGTCGTAACTTTTGCATACGATCTCCGTTTTAGGCGTGTAATAGCCCGTTGGAAAGGTATCATCAAGGAGATTCATTTTGGAGGCCCAATCATTCCTTAATATATCATTGAGGATCTCAATACTGAAAAACATTCATTTAGGCCCTCAAAATGGCCCCGGAAGTAAAAACTGCTAAAAATAGTAAATTGCCAAAAATGTGAGAAAACTGTTTTGAGCCAATTGGAAAAGGTGGGTGGCAACCGATATCCATATGGATCAATTGTATTAAGATCTCTCTATTAGGGAACTCAAGAGCCCTCCCAAGGAGGAAGAGGGGACTCATAAGTCCCTATTTTTCTCTACGGTGTTTTTCCTACTAATCTATTGATCCATTGGTAGTATTATGTTGGTCATTGTTTGATTTTCATGGTTCTAAGTTTCTCATGCTTTATAACATTTATTTCTTAGTTGTTTTAGTTTTATTTCTTTGTTTTTACATGTGTTTGGATTGTTTAACCCACTCACAAACTTCTGTCTTGTCTAGCAGGCTTATCTAGACATGCTAGTGTTGTTTTGATCAACCAAGTGACACAACCAACACAAAAATTTCATCATAAGACTTGTGTTTCTTTTTAGTTTCCAACTGGTTATTATCACTACTTTCACTTGAATCTTTGTATTTGTTTTAATTTTATTATCGAATTTCTCATTAGTAGATTTAGTGTCAATATCTAAAGATGTTTGTTTTCTTACTTTTTGTTTGCATACTTCGTTTCCAATTTTGTTAGAGCCAAATTCCTTATTCTTAAGATTTCCATGATCGTGCGATTTATTTAATAATATGTCATTTAATTAGTCTTTTACTTTTAGGATTCGTTCGTTATCATCTCTCACACTTTGTAATTAGTCTTTTAAATCCTTATTTGTTTGTAACATTTCTGACTGACTATGATTTCTACTTTCATTTATATTTATCCAGATATTCTCTTCATTAAAATTTTCTTTTTCCACATTATCCTTATGTTTGGGACGAGAGCCCACTACTCCTGACATCAGAATTTTTGTCCTTCTCTGCATAGAAATACAACAATAATTTTTTTTTCTTTCTCCCTGTGTAATAATAAGTGAGAAGAAAATTCATAAATTTTATCAATATACATTGAAAAATAAAGAGTAAGACTTCCTAATTCTATGATAATTTAAATGTAATATGGTTATTATGTTGAGCCCTCTTTAGGCAAGTGCTAAAACCTAAGATACCATTTTGTCACAAACCCTATTTTTTTTTTTAAATAGGGTAATTGCAATTTACATATCTTGAAACAATTGTAGGTTGTACCTTAGTGTTTTTATTGATCTTATAGGTTCATATTTATTGATCAAAGTAATCAAACCTATAGTTATTTCTAAGCTGTCATATTCATTCTTGATACTAAGGACTTCCACAAAAATATTATCAAAGGGAAAACAACAGCTCAGGATTCTTACGAGGTTTGTTCGAAACTCTAAGGAAATTAATTTATAAAACCTTCTTTACTTCGTAAGAAAATTCGTTGTGTTCAACGATCCCTCTGGAAGAGTGTTGTGAAGTGTCTTACAGTGTAATGGTTTCTCTGTGCGAGGAGATACCCTCTAGGCTTACCCTACATGATGAGTTGTCCATTAAACTTACTCTACACGAGAGGTTACCCTATGAGTTTTTTCTACATGAAGAGTTCCTCTTTAATTGAAAAGAGTTATTCAATCCTTGACGGTTTTGTCACCATGGAAAGGTTTCCATACAAAGAAGATCAAATTGTTCTTCTACTGTAAGTACATTATAACTAGTTTTTTTGTTATGTCCTACCTCTATCATATATATTGTTTTCGTAGACTTTGATACTAAGATTGAATCTCCTGTTACAGGTCAGGTTTAAATCTAAAATCATGTGTATTCTCTAATGAGTGGAGTATACCGAAGGTCATTCCTGTACTGGTAAGTATTAAATTAGCTTAAGTTGGTCGCATAAGTTTAATTTCTCAATTGTCTTCGGATTTATCTTAATAGATTGGACATTTACTACTAAAATTCATTTGTTTCTTTTATTTTTGGGTCCAAATCAAACAACGTAACTACCTTGCTCCAATTCGAATTCGTGGGAGGAATTATTCCTAACATTTATGTGTTTTACTCTCCAAGATTTGTTGCTACCTATTTCAATCTCAATATGTATATCTGAGTTATCAATTTTCTAAGTCTCAGTTTCTGAAATGGGTTGTAATATAATAGTAGTCTTGTAAGAATTATAGTTTACGCTTCTAAGTTCCTTTCGAACATAATTTGTAATAATTATTTTGAGTCTAGAAAGAGAGTTTCGAAGCTATTTGTTTACATAGGCTATGGGATTTACCATAGATAGGTTTTTATGGTATTTATGTACAGATATATGTAAGTTATTTTGAACAAAACCCTACGAGTTTCGTATGTCCTTCTCGATTGTTAACACAGGCTTAATTTTTCTCTCTAAATAAAGTTTCTCTTATATCGAGTTGGTCTTGTAACATTCTTTTACAAACTGTTATTGCATTCTTATTTTATAGTAAAAAAACCCTCTGTAATGGTATTTACTTTCATTAGTAAAACATTTACAATTAAAAATGTATTGAAATAATGTTTTCGTATTGTTTTCCCTTAAGAATCTCTGCATCGAATTTGTACCTATTTACATCTGGTAATTACTTTGTGTGTAAGAAATGTATGTATTTCCATGGTTTTTATGCATATAATAAAGTTACCACTATATCATTAAAAACATAGACGATATGCATCTCTGTTTATTTTATTTTGACTGCTATGAGTTTATATATAATTGTCTCTATGCGCAGAACCAATCAATTCTCCCATTAAGGTTGGAAATAAAAAAGCCCTATATATTTGCATATGAATCATAAATAATATATAGAATATACCACATAATATACAAATGCACAACCAGATGCATACTATCTATATTTATTTCATAAATCTAAATAAATCTGTTTCCTATTTCAACATTCTTATTAGCACAACTGCAAATAAATAGAAATCATAACCAGTCTAAATTTTGCACTGAAGAAATGGAGGCAACAATAATCTGAAGGTTGTTTTTCTATCCAACCTTAATCGATAACAACCAACACTACTTTCTTTGAATTCCCGTGAGCCTGATCGTTGAACCACAAGGACGAGGACTATAGTTCTTATTCGTGCAAAAATTCTTCTCGAATCTCACACATTTCGATCATATGGTATCTTTCCTAGCCCTGTGAGCCTCCTGGTCAATTCATGTGAAGTATTTTTATTCAATTTCCTAGGTCTTTTGGTCATTAATGAGCCACCTTCTCAACTCAAACTCACACTTGAGTTTTGACCATATTTCTAGGGAAGATGTTCCTTGCACCACTTGAGTTTGACCCAAGTTCCTACCACTTGGTATCTTATGAAATGCCACTTTTCATTCTTCCTTGTGGGTCAAAAATCACTCATTTAACAACTACCTTCACATTGTTATTTCCTTCTTTTTATTAAATAATATTTAAAATGTCTTATAATTTTTTCGACCACCCTTGGTCAAACTTAAATAATTCACTAATTCAAATGCATAAATAAAAATAAAGTTTTCAAAATATGGGATATTACAGTTGCAAGGAAGTGCAAATGGTACTAAATAAAGGGTTAGAGGAATATATAGGCTTCCAATATTCATAAGTAGTACAACAAACATACAATATTTGAAGTATCTAAGGAGGAGGGTGGCTAAGGAGATCAACCATGTGATTGGTGGCCACTTTCTTATATTTGATGTATAAGTGGAACTATTGTATATAAGCAACCCACTTCAAATGACGTTGTTTGTGGATCTTAGACTGATAATTAATAAAAATCAAAGGATGATGATATAGAAGAATGGTCTCCTTACCCAAGATATAGTGGCACCATTTTTTTAAGGCCTAGACCAAGATATAAAATTCCTTATCATAGGTATTGTAGTGTTGTTTGGATTGAGACAATGTCTTAGAATAATAATAAATGGGATGTTCTCCATGTTTAATAACTACGCCAATTTCATGTTGAGAGGTATCAATATCAATTTCAAAAGGTTGACAAAGATAGGGAAACTTGAGGATAGGTGCTGAACAAATGGCCTCTTTAAGGTGTTGGAACTACTCCTGAGCCACCAAAGAAGTGAACTGATTGGATAAATGATGAAAGGGATTAGCCAACTGAGAGAAGTGAAGAATTAATTTCCTGTAAAAAATTATGCCAAAGAGAAAAATTCTATGGAACAGCACAAACTGAGGAGTAGGCCATTTTGATAAATCCTGAACTTTATAAGCATTAGGATAGACACCTTCTCTATCGATGAGAAACCCAAAATAAGAGACAAAAGTATGGAACAATGATGAATTATGTTCCTTGAACTGAAGGTGATTGGTATGTAACAATTGGACTACACTACGCACATGATGTAAGTGTTCCTCCCAAGTCTTACTAAATACTACAACGTCAACCAAATAGATGACCATAATATGGCCCAACAGAGGATGATGTATAACATTGATGAGCCTTTGGAATGTCACAGGGGCATTGGTGATCCCAAAAGGAATCACCATCCATTAATAGAGCCCAAATATGGATTTCAAATTTGTTTTCCAAGTGTCGGTAGAAGCCATGTGAACTTGGTGATAGCCTGCTGTCAGATCCATCTTTGTAAAAAAAGATTACCCTTTGAGTTGATCAAGAAAGTATTCAATACGAGGGAAACGATTGTGATTTTAGACTGTAATCTTGTTAAGATCTCGGTAATTGGTGAGTAAATTCCACTCAACACTCTCCTTTTTTGGAATAATGAAGGTTGGAAATGTGAAAGGAGATTAGTTGGGTTGGATATGGCTAGAATTGAGAAGTTGTTGGAGTTTGTGCTCAATTTCCTCAACCTCATGAGGATCCAAGTGGTACAAAGTGACATTAGGAAGAGAAACACTAGGAATGAGGTTTATAGAATCCTCAATACAACGTTGAGGTTGAAGGCCTTCCAGAGGAGAGGACACATTAGAAAATTCAGAGAGAAAAATAGAGATATTAGGTGCAATGGACTTGGGAGTTTTATCTGGCTTAACAAGGTACACAAAGCATAAGGAGAGGGATTTATTGAGGCTTACTTGGAATATGGAAGCTTGGACAATGAGCATATGAGGATTTTTCAGGGACGAAGAGGTAATAACATAAGTTCTACCATCCTATTTGAGGTGATACTAATGGGTGTGAGCATGATATATGGAATCACGGTTTTAATGGTATGGGATTCCCAAGAGAAGATATGCCCAATCTAATGGAGACACATAACAATAGACATAATCATGGAAGGGCCCAATGGACAAGGTGATGACACAATGTTGTGTGAACATGATATGAGTTTCATCATTTTGAACCAACCCTAATTGATAAGGAGATGGACGAGGGGTGGTGGTAAGGTTTAATTGGTTCACAAAATATTCATCTACTAAAATATTCTTGATTTAGTTATCAATAATGAGCATAGCAAGAGATTGCTTGATTTGGAAATTAGGGGTGAAGAGAGGGGAAGCTGAGGTAGCATTAGAATCAGTAGCCATCAAAATAAAAGTGGGGTATGTAGCCATGGGATTGTCTAAAGAGATTGGCTCAAAAGGAGGGGGCTCTCTAGATGAGGACTCGGGATTATCAGCAAAAAGAGTTTTGGCAGTAGACGGATTCTATAGGACACGATAATCTACATTGTTATGGAAATAAGACTTATGGAATTTGCACCATTTAGCAAACTTAGGGGAAGAGGGAGAATTTGAAGAGGAGGGTGTGGAGGATGAGTTAGGATGATACTGAGGAGATTTCAAGTGAGTGGCTATATTACGCTCAACTAATGGAGGGCAAGAGAAATGCTTATCTAGAGAGCTACTGTAAAAAAGATCCACCTCCCTGCGTAAAAAATTCAATAAACCAGAATTAAATTTAGTATTCAAGTACCTCTTCATAGTCCTGAATATGAACCCTGGATGGGGTGCTACCAGGAACAATGTGTGGACAATCCATAGGGAGGCAACCTGGCCAACGAGATAGCTAGTTGGAGCTTAATGGAACTCGCTCCCCCAACACATCACCTTGGGGCTTAATTACAGTCACCGCTAGCCCTCAGACCACACTTGCAGCTAGCCTGTTGCATGATTCAAAAGCCTTGCAGAACTGCCATGGCACTGTGCAGTTCACCTCACCTATCACTTCCTCTCCCGAGATATGGATCTCCTATAGCCGAGCTCGGGAGTATTCTTCCTCCTTCATTTCTCAACACTCTCCCTCTCCAACCACCTCAAATTCCTCTTCTTATCCCTCTCTAGAATTCTCTGCACTTGCTCTCATGGACCCTTCAGCTTCCCCTCTGCATTTTCATCCCCAAGCCACCGATAGCCCCCGCCATGCCCCATTTGAGATGTAAATCTAGGAGAGGAGTGGCCTGGTATGCAGCCAGGGGCAAGGAGGGGCTAAATTTCGACCCTCCACCTCATAATGATGCCCTCTCGATCTTGGCTCTCATCGTATCTCCCCCTCTCTCAGATCCAATTCAAGAGGTCACCCATGACCTGTCACCTCTCTTAAACCCCTATGGCTACTGGGTAGAATGGTTTGACAACCTAGGGGATTCTCTGGGCTATGCACCTCTCCCCCCTCTCCACCTCATCAGATGCCACATCCTTTCTCCCCACCTTGCCAACACTTTGAAGCTACCTCTGTTCCCTCACCCCTTCCCTCCACCTCTTCCGACTCCCCACGTCGATTTACCTGCAACAAGTGTGCCAACTAGAAAGTTATCACAACTTCACCGTGCGAGCTCACCAGAGGACAAGAGGACATCAAGTCCACACTTTGAGATTTGCAGCAGAAGGATGCCGAGGGAAAAAATCTCTATGGATAGGGTAAACCACAACATACGGAAATGACTGCAGAAATCAACTCTATCCCAAAAACATGTTATATAAATCAATATCCAAACAAGATAAGAAAGAGTCCTACCTCATCCAAATGTTCGATGATGTCCACCATTGATCACTTTGACCCAAAGCTATATACCTGTGACAAGTTCTCAACAAACAAGCAAAGCAAGAATATGGTGATAATTTAAAAGGTTAGCACATTAGGTATCATAATCCATTAATATACGTAACAAATATGCATATGGATAATAACTCATATATTTGCAAGATATGAATTGGACAGGAAAGGAGTATTTCTATTAATAAATGATTAGCATAAGTGAAAATATTACAAACTTCTGTGTCGGCATGGTTTGGAACTGAGAAACTAAGTTCCTTCTAGTTGGGCCTCCACCACTTCAATCCTCCGCCAAAGGAAAGCTCATAGAAGGGATATAATGAGGTTCTCCATCAATAACGGAAGAGCTTGAGGGCTCAACACTATGTTCAGACTTAAAGGACAAAGGGATGCAGACTCAATAGGAAGTAAATAATTTCTCTAGAGTAACTTTGCTCTCAAAGTTGAATTCATTCTCCTCTTTTCCATAGCTTGGAATTGACCCATTTATAGCCTTCAAAATGGAACTGAAGGGTTGAGTCAGAACATTTCCAGTGTATGGAAGGCCAAGGATCATAGATCTCTTGTCGTAACATGGAAACATGACATTTAATTTTCATTTTCTGGCACAAATCCTGATGTACGCGGGTTGTAGTGGAGCATCTTTCATTTACACATGTTGTATAGTAGGAAAGATGCGTACATGTGGAAAAATATGTATTTTTGGCTCTAGATTTTATAAACAGGGAATATAAGTCTGCATAGGGAAATGGAAAAAGGCCCTCTGTGCAAGATTGCATAGGGCGAGGCAAATCTTTCTATAACAAATTAAGGTTAGTTTCTACTGGTAATAAAATGGATCCTTTGTTAGATCCTCAATAAGCATGATTATAAAAAATGGATGTTTTTCTTATAGATTCTATCTAAATCAAAGCTACCTTGATTGAAAGTAGATTGACTAGAAAACTTCTAATAGTTGGTTCTTCACATTATTTCATTAAAATTGTTTTGTGTGTGTGTGTATATATATATATATATATATATTATGATGATGATGACGATGAAGATGACGATGGTTAACATCCATTGAGACCAAAATTGGTCTATCGTACCTTAATAAATGTAAGGGATTACTTTTATTTAAAATATTACTTCGAAGATAGAAACGAGTTAGGAGTAGTGTTCCAAAATCAATATAGTTTTGACAAGTTAGATGGGTAGGAAGGTCGGTATTGTGATAAATATTTTGAAATTGAGATATAATTTGGGTACAATAAGGGCACTATAGAAGAAATTGATTTTCATCTTCAACCTTCTTGGCGTGATTAAGTTGACAAATTGTTCCATGCCATGGTGTTTTGGGAATTGTCCAATGTCCAGTTTCACTATGCATCTTGTGAGAATTAGTTCTTATTTAAGCAACATTGGTTTTCTTCTTTACCATCATGAAAAAACATAGATACTTTTGATATTGAAGACTAGGGTTAACCCATCGTTATAATAACTTTATTTTATTTTATCCTCTAATTCTTTATCACACCATAGATTCTCCTTAAATTAGATTGAACCATAAAGGGTATTCTAAAAATACTTCTTTTTTTAATTTTCATCCATGTTGTTTACAATAATAATAATCTATTTTTAAGGTCACAACCAAGTCATACCAAATTGGTGTATGAGACCCCCTTGTTTGTGGGGAAAGGGACCCCCCTTCGCCCAATGATTTGACGGGTAAAGTCTACAGAGGTATACATACCCTACCCTCTCTGGATTTGAACTTGTGACCTCTTAAGAGGAAACACATGTTCTTAACCATTAGGCCCACTTAGGCTGTATATTGTTCGTATACATTGAGTACCTAATCATACTTGTGGGGGGAAAGTCCGTTTTAAATTTGACCATTAGGATTTTTTTTAAATTTGACCATTAAATGTTTTTATTATTCATTATTTTAATTTCATACAAATTAATAGATTATCAATTCTATGCTCATATACATTTATATATTGATAATATAAATTTAATTAAAAAACCAAATTTTCATTTTTTTAAATAAGAAAATATTATTATTATTATTAAATTCAAAATAATAAAATCAAAATTTCAAAAATCCTATGGCAATTTGAATTACTAAAAAATTACAAATTATTATTTTTTAATAAAACATTACAAGTAATAAAATCAATTAATATAAAACATATTTATTGTATAAAAATATTACAAAATAATACAAGATTAATTAATTGAAATTAAGTATAATCAATATTAATATTTTTAAAATAAATCTTGTATTATTAAATAACATATATATTAAATTAGCTCAGATCCATTTAACTTTGAATTAGAGCGGTCAAATCTCTCGAAGTGCAAATCTTTAAGTGTTCTTCAAGTTTTTCACTATAAAAAAAGGTTTGCACCTCTAGATATTTCATCCATCTAGACACTTGATAGATAGAGAGTTAAATGGACCTAAGCTTATATTTTATTATTAATTAATTTATTTTTATTAATATTTAATGTTTTATTATTATTATTATTATTGTGTATTATGTTACAGGAAAATCTCCCCAATACTGGGATGTAGTAAAGTGAAATTGTCTCCTATCCCCTACCCTTTTTGGAATTTACATTGACAAGTTAGAAGATTGTTTGAACGTAGTAGGTTGTGTTGGTAATCATCATTCTTTTGTATGCCCATGATATTGTTCTTATGGAAATGAATCCCTATCACCTTAGTAAGCAACTTAGAATCCTCAATGACTTCTTCTCTAGTACATGTATGATGTGAACACTAACAAAATGAAGGTTGTGATCATTAAATCCATCAAGATCACCTATGATAATTTATCTTGGAGGAAGTGGGCATATTCATACAAGTATATTGGAATTGATATTCATCACAAACTCAATTGGAACTATAGCATTGAGAAAATGATAAATGAAGGGTGAAAAGCTTATTATGGGCTTGAAAAAAAATTCTAAATTAACAAACCTTTGGTTATGATATTTAAGAAAATTATTCACTTTGAGACTCTTGTCACTCATATTATATTGTATGGATGTGAATTTTGGAGATGCAATATCTCTCGAGAATCCTGAAGGAAGATAGAGTAGACCCAAAATAATTTTATAACTTATAATCTCAAAATTAAGGACAACACACCCTATCCTATCCTCCTCATGGAAGCTATCATTTATCCCATTGATATCATAGTTATGATTAGGTACTTAATGTAAAAGAACAAGATAAACAATGTGGATAATAAGAGGCTCCCCAAAATTGATTCATAATCTAGCAAAAATCACCAACGACTTAGCGAGGATGACATAATGATACCAAGTCTTGGATAAATCATTGGGGAATAAAAGAAGAAGTTATTCCACAGAATACCGATGATATTAAAAGTATGGTAAAAGTGATGTTTAAGGAGGATATATGGTGCAAAGAAGAAAATTAAGATATTATAAGGAGGTGGTTAACCGTAACTTTGAAGATCAATATTATCTCTCTATTTTGACTAGCTTAAAGAAGAGAATCAATATTGCTAAAAAAAAGAACTAATTCTCATGAGTTGCATAGTGAAACTTGGCATTAGACAATCCCAAATCACTATGGCAATAAAGAACCTATCATATTTGTAACACCAAGAGGATTGAAGATGAAAATAAATTTCTCCTAGAATGTGCTACATATACCCAAATTAGATCTCTGTAACGACCCTAATTGAATAAATGATTAAAGATTACAAAAAAAATCAGTTAAAGAAAATAAGCATGATTAATTGTGTGATAATCAAACTGAAGAATGCATTTAATGAACTGTGACAGAAATTAAAGGAAAAGAAATAAAATAATGTAAGAAAAGGGATGGCGTAGGCTGCCAAAGGTGGCGTATGCAGGGCAAGAAGCCCAGAAATCCCGAGAAGATAAGGAAAATGTTAATGAAACGAAGTACGGGGGACAGAGGGTGGTTGTGAGGAGTAACTGTGTGCGGTGGTCGGGAGGAATAAGGCAGGGAATGAGGGGGATGTGCGGGCCATTCGGAGGTGGATGGGCGCAGGAAAAACGATATTTTTTTCCCTTTTGCCAGGAAGCCGAGAGCTGGACTGGGGGGTGTGTGTGCTCAGAGAGAGACACAGGACTTACTGGTTGTATCTCATTGATCAGGGAGGCACTGGGTTGCTGGAGGTTTTGGGCTCGGGGGCCAGGATATCCGTAGATATCCAGGAGCTAGGTTGTTTTCCTAGTTGGCA
>JASDQU010101559.1:4248-32896 GCA_032191745.1 Picea mariana | reverse complement strand
TTGGATGTCTAGGGTTTTTGGCATTCTTTCTTATAGTAAAAAATCCTTCAAAGCCTCATTGTAACCTTCTTCTTATGAATGCACGTTGTCGTCACATCTCTTCTCAGAGATAAGCCGCCACCATTCCAGCAAGCTTGTTTCTGCTGCATTTTATAGTTTCAGCTATTTCGTTATTGAATAGAAAACCAGTTTTACTGTATCTTTGTTATTTTGTGTTAAGCACCTATTAATAATCTGTATTCATTTCATTCTTCTCATAAAATCTGGATCAACAATGGAAGACATGGAAAATGGTGAAGAAAAACAATGCCTATTCCCTCAAGAGGCGAGTGGAATGGCCTATTGCGATGGTGCTTGAAGGCTTCCAAGAGAAAAGAGGATTTTCAAGGAATAATTTTTACAGCATAACAATACTATGAAGATCTCGGTTTCTTAGTGCACCCATGGCTCTTATTTATGGCATTCAGACATGGGAAAATGTAATTGGTTCATAGTGTGAACAAGGGGCCTTTTAGGAAACCCTCTAGTCCTTGACCAACCTCCCATTTGGATTTCTCTCAGATATGAGGGTCAAATCATGTTATGGGTTGGTCCATAAGTGATTGAGGGGTCGAAAATATCCATAAATGTGTCATTCATAGAAGTGTGCAAATTTTCTCATACACAGTGGCGCATTTTTTGCATTGTGTGCGTTGAGGGTTGTGTTGGCCCGCGCACTGTGCATGCACTTCTTTTGGTGAATCGTGCATTTCAATTTTTGACCCAATTGTATAGTTTTTTTCCTTTTTGAATTCATTTCAGTGTTGTAGGTGGACTAATTGTTGTTGGCATTGATGTGTTTCCTTAACCATCTGCGTGCAATGTTGTGGACGATTTTGCAGTGATAATAGATGCCCCCTGATGTGTGAGGTTAGGAGCATACATATAGCTGAAATACATCAATGTTTCTTTTGCTGAGAGTGTCATTGTAATGAAGAGTGAAGAGAGGAACTGCAAGATCGATCCGCTAGAGGGAGAGGAAAAACTGTGGGACCCAAACCATTCTCTAGGGAGAAAAAATAAAATACGTGTAGAAACAAGGTGGGCATGCCCCATGCTTGTGTCATGTAACCAAAATGTGAGACTGTAACTGAAGATGTATGTTGATGTAGATAATTGTAGTGCCCTGGGGGGAGGTTGATAATAAAAGATGAAAGTTCTAAATGGTGAACAGAATTTGAACTGAGGCAAGGATGAATTTAAGAATTGTCAATGACTCATAGGCATTGATGGCCTAATGAGTTCATAGGTCTTGGACTGGTATGAAACAACTGCAATAGTTGCATAGTAATACCCACCGTAACATGAGAGTTGGTTGAAGTGGAATTTTATGGGGTTCAATGGAATCAGAGAGAAATGATGATTCTCTCTGTGTTGTCTGAGACTCCTCATTGTAAACGTAATGAGAGTCAAGATATTGTTGCCCTTCTGGATACTATGTTGATGTCGACAGAAAGGGAGACGCGACTCTAAGAAGAAAAGGGCTTCATGAAATCCACTTAGATGATATGAGGTACTGACGGGTAACATGAATGAGGTCATGATTCGAGGAGACTCAAGACTTCCCTTGGTTGGGGAATTTTTGAAGGATGACTGGAAACAACCATACAACTGGATCTAGTGTTAGGGGGATGACTAGATATGGGGTTAAACTGTTCCAGAGGCTAATGAAGTGGATAAACTCAAAGATCATGGGTATATGGACTTGGGATACTCGAGGTTCATGATCGATGACAGTATGAAAAGAGAGTGGATGCCCCAACCAAGGGAGACATGGGTTTCTTTTCCAAGGAAAAGGAAGGCCATCAAGGGTGACGATGAAAAAGCTAAGTAAATGATGGAAACAAAAGACTTTTTGAAATTACCAGATAAATAAAGAATAATTTTGGTTGAGTATACAGATACAGAAATAGGTGCCCTAGTGAAAGATGGTTTGTCCTATTAAGGCACAAGTTTGTGAAATAAAACTGGTGGAGGGTAGGGGCCCCATGGGTGGGTTTTTGTATTAGATAAGTGAATGGAGGACAATTTGCAGATGGGAAAACTGATGGTGGATGATATGGAGGGCTAATGATAATGCAGAGGTGTAGTCAATAGATCCAGGATGATATGACCTGGGAGTCCATTGGGAAGGCTAGAAATATAATGAGAAGAAGTATGGGGTTCATTCTCGGAATTGCATAAGACTATCATGACTCCCATCCCTAGGGGGTGAAATGAGCATGAGTGTCAAGTTTCCAAGGGGAACTATGAATGGGACAACTCATGTATGGGAGAATGCTACTGGGTGACACTACCCAAATGCAACATAGGTAAAGGTATTGCAGAGCTGGATGTAAGGACTATAATGGTAAATGTTAGAGGGTATGACTGGGAGATGTAATTTATTTGCAGAGGAAATAATTACATGGCAGTGTCGAAAATATACCTGAAGGGGTTATAGGCTTTTGGAACAAGTACCTACACACATGAAAACCAAATACCCGACATGAACAATATCTGATGATAAAGGATATACAACAACTATTTGATAAAATTGAACATGAGCATGCATGCATGAATGTGATGTGAGAAAAATGGCCCTTTGAGGCCAAGTGCAAATGATGACCCGAGGAATGTGAATGTGTAGATGGCAGAAAAAGGATCTCGTAGTTGAGAATGGATTGGAAAATGGAAGCTCTCGGCTCCTATAACAGAGTGTGGAAGTTGGGAAAAAGAGCCTATATATGGGTGGTGGGCCCACAATGCCACCTCATTTGCACTGACACGATTGGCGATATGGCGAGAGTGTTGTGAGGTGATTTGGAAGGTTACAGGAGCTTGGGGCTACCGATCAGGCAGGTGAAAGACCTATTGTGAGAGAAAAAGTGGTTGATGATGGAGTGCATTCCATGGGAAATCGGGGGTAGTGAGTTCCTCTAGGATATCTTCATCGCAGTGAAAAGTGCGAGAATAAAAGGGATCCTGGGAGCTGACAGGGGGGATTGTCAATGTGTAGGCATTATTATCCTCAAGTGGTGAGGATGCAGATGGGATATCATGTACACGATGCGAGGGACTACTGGACATAAAGTTAATGTCTTGATACTGTGGAGAGAACCTCGTTCGCACGGGGACTGATGTTGAAATATATCGAATGTTAGTAATGTGAGCCTCAATAGAGAGTTGTTGAGAGGGCGTTGGCCGAGACGTTTGGTCTATTGCGGCTAAAGTATGGTGAAATTGCGGTAGAGTTGGGAAATGATGGGTGTAATGGATATATTTTTAACATATGGCATAAGCGAATTTGGTTCGCAACCCTCTATTGCTTGTAGTGGAGGACTCCATAGTAGCAGTGGATGTACTTGGTGGAGTGGAGGGAAATGTGGTTTCTCTATGTAGTTGGATCAGATTGCGTAAGTCAGGAAGAGTAGGACATTTATTAGTGGGGTTTCCTTCTCTTTCGCATAGTGCGCAAGGAGGCTGAACTCGGGGAGGAAGTGGAGTTCTGGGCCCTTTCTTCTTTTGTCTGCCGACAACAATGGCAATGGTGCCAATAGTTGGGGGTGAGGGTGGTATGGAAAGAGTATGTATTGGGATCTTCATTGGTATTCCCTTTGTCTAAGGAGGGAGAGATGGCTCATGAACCATCATGGGTGGATGAAGATACCATACAGGGATGGAAAACACCATGTTAGGAAGGGTAAGGGTCACAACTACCTAGAATGATTAGACTCTAGGTGGGGCGTAAAAGAAGGGAATTTAAGTAATGGATTGAGGGATTGTCTCCCAAACTAGGATTTTCCACTGGAGGGGGGGAAATTAGGTATAAGTGGTGAAGTGGGG
This sequence comes from Picea mariana, assembly GCA_032191745.1. NCBI lineage: Eukaryota > Viridiplantae > Streptophyta > Pinopsida > Pinales > Pinaceae > Picea > Picea mariana. Next base: position 29,032 of record JASDQU010101559.1, on the reverse strand, counting down.
TTCTTAGGGAATTCCTGAGGTAATAGTTCTACAACTGGTGGAACTTCGATGTGAGGAGAGGCCTTGGTGGGAGGAGTAATGTCTTCAATATCTGTTCCATTAGAATATACTACACACACTTGTGTTGAGGGGTGTTGGAGAGGTGGTGCTCCATGATATGCCCCCAACAAGGACGGGTCCTTGAAAATTCCGGGACCCATGTCGATGATTGAATAAGCATCTGAGCTAGTGCGGACTAGGAGGAGAATGTTATCGATGTTGGTAGAATGATCAGGCTTGTAATGTTTAATTTGGTCAATAGTGATGATTTTCCCGTTGTGGGGGAGTATCATTGTTCGAAACACAGAAGAGGCTAGCTCCTTAATATCATACATGTAGCTATGTCCAAAAAAGTTATTGTAATCAAGCAGGGCGTCGATAACTTAAATGTCAATGAGGATGGTTTTTCCCCCAAGTTCTATGGGGACATTTTGTAAGAGCCCTTCAGGGAATGATGGTCAGTCATCATAATCTCTAAGGGTTATGGCGGATGGTACTAGCTCTGGCAAGCCAAGTTTATTCCATACAACTTTGGACATGATGCATGTGGATGCACCTTCATCGATGATAAACCAATGAACTGTGATTTTAAGGATCTTAACTGGTATCTGGAAAGATACCAGGGTAGGGAGGTATGGTTCTCTGCTATCTAAATAAAAGGTGATGAGTCTAGTATATGTTGGGTCAACTGCCCCCAAGGAGGAAACAAAGAATTTCCTCTTAGTTGAACAGGTTTAGAGGACATCCAATATAGACATGGATGCAGGAGACTGTGCTATGTCGTCGACCAGACTCTAATTGTGTGCTTCCCTAGCATGAGGGTTATTGACATTCCATTGTAACAAAATGTGAGGTATACGAGGGTTTGGTTTAGTGTTAGGGCGCAGAATCATCAATGGTTGTCCAGCTGTAGCTGGAGCCGCTTCTGAGGTGGTTGGTGTAGATTCATAAGTCATGCCTTATTGACAAACGCGTGTTTGCAAAAGAATTTATTCTTTGCTGGTGAGGAGGATATTGCAATCGATCAGATTTCTAGGTGTAATGGGACCTGGGGTTTGATATTGCCCCATTTGTGGGAGAGAAGGGTGTACCTCATGTTCAGTATTCATCACACCCTGGTGTGGAATATGATTTTGCAATACAGCCAGAGGTGGTTGTTGCAAATACTATTGTGGGGCTTGCTGAGGGGTAGGTGATGTTAGAGGAAGTTGTGTGTTGATGGATTCTTTCATCCATTTGAAGTTGGGAATTTGGGGGAAATGGTGAGTATAATGTCCATACTCACCATAGAGAGCGCAAGGGAAGTTCATCCTAAGTTTTTTTTTTTCTTCCTTGGTCATTTTTTTTTGTTCTCCTCTTGGGGGTTCTCGTTGCCTTGATTCTGGTTCCCCCCAACGAGATGGTTTTGTTGGGGTTTATTTCCTCATGGTCCCGGGTTATTATTGTTTCAGTTTTTTCCTTTCTTCTTGGCATTATTCGACTAATGGGATAGATTTTCCGTATTCAACTGCTCAAAATCCTGAAGTTTTTGAATGGGAGAGGGTTGAACAAAATTAACGTCAGCATGTGGGTGTCCTTGTGGAGGAGCAATCAACTATGGAGGACCAGGAAATGAAAAATATGGATTATTTTTGGGAGTCAATCCATATGGTGTATAGGAAGTTGACGTACCTCCACAACTATTATGGTCACATGTAGGGGTTAGGGGTGGACCCACACTTGATTGAGAAACCAAATACATCTGGGGTACTGGTAGGGGTCCCCCCAACAACTGAGGGGGAACAACAGGATATGATTATTGGTGAGCGGGGGAAAGGTAATAATAAAACCCTCCATATAGTTTCATATACTGAGGTGCACCATAAATTAGTGATGGTTGGTTGTAAGGGTTGTGGTGTGTCATGGAACCAATCAACCCATCCGTAACGTGGGACATCCCATGTTTGTCCTCGCCAAATGGTATGGGTCTGGGTGCATCGGGTAACACTATGTACAAATAACGTGATTGAGCATAAGTGAGGTCAAATTGTCGAGCCTTGTTGTTGGCTTCCTCTTCTAACTAAGGAAAAGTGGATGCTACATCCTTAGCAATAACATAGACGAGGGATTTGAGAAACCAATCAAGACATTGTTCTTTAGTGGTATATGCTTTACACAAACTACGATGTTGATGCCATCCATGGTTTTGGTCGGCTATATGGATAGAAGTGGTTTGTTTGAACTCCGAGAGAATTTCTAAGCCAGTATCATGACGAACTGGTAGTTGGAAAAAGGAAAAAAATGCCTTGGTCAATGATTCAAAGGTCAAATGGGACCCTGATTTTTTGTCCACGTACCATTTGGCCGAGGAACCAGTGAGAGTGCATTGTAACAACCTTAAGAGGATGGAATCATCCATGGTTTTGTTGGAAGAGAACCATAAGTGAAAGGTCATAACATGGTTGGCGGGATCTTCCCATGGTTTTCCTTCAAACTTTGGAATATTTGAAGGTAGTTTGTTAGGAATATTGGACCATGTGGGGTCATGTAAAATGGGATCATTCATGACTTTGGTCAAATTAGGAATGTTGAGTCATGCCAAGTATGGCATAAGGATATTTGGTGGAGGATTAGTTCTAGCCATCGTGTAAGAAAGTAGTGGATCTGTCCCTTGAGAGATATTAGGTGGGGTTGTACTTCTCCCCTGAGAAGAAGTTTGACCCTGGCCTCCTTGTGAAGGAGAACTAGTAGATGGATGGCCTTCGGAATTGGACCCAAGCAAAGTGGAACCAAGTAAATTTGATCCCAAAATAGTAGCACTCACGAGGGTGTGAGATGGTTGATTCGGTGAGTTGGCAAGACTAGGGAATAATCCTAAAATAGGAGGGAGATTCTGCAAGCATTTGGAACGACGAGGATTCTATGGTTACCCTATGGTTTTCAAATAGAAAAGTGAATGTGTGGAAATGGTGATAAGATAGAAATAAATGAACAAGATCTTTGTATATTTTGGACCTTCACAAGATAGTGTAACTCACGATTGCATGTAATCAAATGAACATAATACATAAATCAACTATAAAATAAACAGGCATATGGATAGGTGGATTTTGTCTACGCGGGGGAACAAATAAAAATGATCATGTCCTAAAAGATGTATCGTTCTTCCTCTCAAATAGCAATGGACCTTCCAATAGCACTCAACAGTGGGGTTTGAAGCCACCATAAGAGGAACTAGTGAAGGTTGAAATATTCAATTATAATGAGGGTTAGAGGGTGCATATCTCAAAAGAACTGGAGATATTTCACAATAGCCAGACAAAATCTGATCAAGGTGTGATTGCAGCCCACAATCGCCACCTGGGTATATGTCCTAAGCTTTGGCCACTAGGTACCTCAGTTAAAGTGCAACATTTAGATTTTCGTCCTCAGAAATGGGCCACAGGTTGGATGCCCTTATAAGAGTTGGGTAACTCAAGGAGGGATGTGTAGAACAACCGAAACTCGACCTTCGACCCTTCATGGGTTTCTCCCTACCTTATGGTGTAGGAACACTTGACTTGGAGAATTTAAAATTTCCCTATTTCTTGACTTCTATTGTTTGAAAATGTGAGAACCAGATAATAGAGGGTTATTTGGATGCCTACCCTGGAGATCCTACCTAGACTAAAAAATTTCTTTTGGCACCTGTTCTGGAGGAAAACTTAGTGTGTTTTTAGAAAAAATTTAGATGTGGTGGGTTGAGAGATTGGGAGTGTGAACCAATATCGTTTGAATTAAATGGGTGTGGATAATTTTAAAAGAATTAGTGGAACATTTTGTAATTCCTTCGGAGCCTACTTCAACCTCCACTACTCAAAATTAAATTGTGTGTGTGAGGAGCGACTTTGTGTGCAAGCAAGTGAAAAAGTGTGCTAATTTTTTAATAAGTTAAATGTTAGATTGCAACATGTGGACTTCCTATGGTCCTTAAAAATGTTTTTTACCTAGATTACTATGTGTCTTTGGTACAACCTTGCGGAATATTTAAATCCCTAAAGAACTAGCAATGTGGACATATGGGTCCTTTACAAATCCTTTAAACTCACTAAATGTTGTTTACATTAAGAAAGATTTGAAACTATCATAGATTGAAATCATGTGGGCATGTATGGGCCCATTACTTTCATCTTTAAACTTACCTAGACTGTGATGTAACCTAAGAAAGAAATTTTAAGAAGCTATCCTAACTTTTCAACATGTGGGCATGTATGGGCCCTTACAAAACTTTAAGATTATTTCAATAAAAAACTAAGAGGAACCCTAGGGGGCCTTTGTCCTCTCCTAAATATTTTTGTTAAGGGAGATGAAATGTCCCTTTAACCACCTTTCTGATTCCCAATATCACACTAGGGTGTGAGGGAAGAGTATTCTTGAGGGTCAAAGTTAACTTCTAGTGCCAATTTAAGTGATTTACGTATGAAATCAATAACATCAACTTAAAATTGTACAACCCAAATAAGCCATGCATGTGGAAACAAAGAAAAAGAGGAGAATATTGGTTCTTTTTACCCCCTAAGTGCCTATGTTAGCTAACCTTTCATATGGGAAAGGACTCTAAGTGTAATGTAGTTGCATTACAAAGTGCATGAAAATAAAAATCTGAAGGCTAGGGGCCCTCAAAAACTCATAAAAACCATTACAATTTTGAAAAATTGAAGTTATGCATGGGTTACAACTATGGTAGACGTGCAAAGGGCACACAGTACGTAGAATGTGCAGTGTAAAGAGACATGTTTCGTGCATGGTGCGTGTCTGTGGGCAGAAAAATCCGCGCACTTCCTTTCACGCGTCAGGGGAGAAATTTCCAAGTGAAATACTCCTTCCCCAACTCTAAATTTTGACTTTGGTAGGTTGGGCTAGGATGATTTTTCTACTTGCAAGAAAAAACAATCAAAATTAAGTGCTCTCTAAGCTCAAATAGGGAGGAATTTGATATCGATACCCAGTATGGTCGCTAATCTGTTGTGTTGGTTTTGTCACTTGCGTGAGAAAATCAACAACACTTGCATCTCTAGATGAGTCTGCTAGACAAGATATAAGTTTTTGAGTGGGTTAATCAATCCAAACACATGTAAAAGAAAAGAAATAAAACTAAAACAAATAAGAAATAAATTTTAGAAAGAATGAGAAACTTAGAACCATGAAAATCAAACAATGACCAACATAATGCTACCAACGGATCAATATATTAGTAGGAAAAACACCGTAGAGAAAAATAGGGACTTATGAGTCCCCTCTTCATCCTTGGGAGGGCTCTTGAGTTCCCTAATGGATATCTCTTCATACAATGGAAGAAATGGAAAATGGTGAAGAAAAATAATGCCTATTCCCTCAAAAGGTGGGTGGAATGGCCTATTACAACGGTGCCTGAAGGCTTCCAAGAGAAAAGAGGATTCCCAAGGAAGAATTCTTGCAGCATAACAATACTATGAAGATATTAGTTTCTTGGTGCACCCATGGCTCTTATTTATAGAATTCATACATGGAAAAATGTAATTGGTTCATAGTGTGAACAAGGGGCCTTTTAGGGCACCCTCTAGTCCTTGACCAACCTCTAATTTGGATTTTTCTCAGATATGAGGATCAAATCAAGTTGGGGGTTCCTCCATAAGTGGTTGAGGGGATGGAAATATCCATAAATTCATCATTCATAGAAGTGTGGTTTTTCTTGTACACAGTCACACATTGTGCGCACTGAGGGTTGTGTTGGTCTGCGCACTATGTGCACTATGCGCGCGCTTCCTTTGGTGAATATGTGCATTTCAATTTTTGACCCAATTGTATAGTTTTTTTCCTTTTTGAATGCATTCTAGTGTTGTAGGTGGACTAATTGTTTTTGGCATTGATGTGTTTCCTTAACCATTTGTGGGAAATGTTGCAGACGATTTTTTAGTGATAATAGAAATCACGACGGAATTTTAAAATATCAATCCCCCTATGTTCAATAATGAAATTAAAACAGGAGAAGAAGTTGAAGCATGGATTTTAGGGATGAAGAAATACTTTCAAATATATAATTATTCTAGTTTATTAAAAACGAAAACGGCAATATACAATTTGATTGGGAAAGATGATATCTGGTGTAAAGATATAAAAAAAGTAAAAAATATTAAAGAATGATATGTAAGTTGGAGAACTTTTAAAAAATATTTTAAAATAAAATACTTGTTAGAAAGTATTACGAGGAAAAGGCTAAGGATTTTTATGATTTAAAACTGGGAAGCATGACGATGAATGATTTGTACAGTAAGTTCTTAATTTTGTTGCATTATGTGCCTTATATAGCTGATGAAAAGCCAAAGATTCAATGTTTTATAAGTTGTACACCTCGTGTTTATAAAGAAAGAATTGAATACGATAACCCAAGAAATTTAGAAGAAGCAATGAGGAAGGCGGATTTCAGTTATGAACAAAATGTAAACAACTAGAAAGATAAAAAGAATAATAAATTTGAACAAAAAGGAATAGGAGAAAAATTTTATAATAATTTTTTTTTAAATAATCAACGAAGTTATTAAGGGAGTAACTATAAAGGTAATAAAACTTATAATCAATTTGGGAATAAGGATAAAGAACCAATTACTGTTTATAATAAAAATACATCCCAAAGAGAACCTTTGAAATGTTGTAAGTGTGGTGACCCACATTATTACAAGGACTATCCGCTTAGGAAGAAAAACAACAACAACTTGCATACTGTCCATGAATCTTCTACAGTTGAAGAAATTCCAAGGAACATTCCAAAAATCAGTGCAACATTGGAAAATAGACAAGCAAATTATTAAAATTCTATGGTGGAAGTAGAAGGTATGCTAAATAATGAACCAATCTCTATTTTGATTTACCCTAGTGCTATTTTAAGTTATATTTCACCTAGAGTTGTGAAGATGTGAAAATTATAGAAAAACAAATTTGAAAAGTCATGGTTAGTTCAACTTGCTACAGGTACAAAAAGGAAAATAATTGAATTTGTTGGCAAGTGTGAATTTCTTATGAATGATTTCAAAACCTATGACTTGTTGATTGGTATGAATTGGTTAGAAGAACATAGAGTGATACTAAACTGTTATAATAAGACATTTTTATGCACAGATGATATTGGTAATGTCATTAATATTAAGGGGATACCTAAAATAGTTTATGTTCGATAAATATCAACATTACAAATGAAAAAGTGTGTTCACAAGGGTTGTAAATTATATGTTGTCTATGTAATAGATAATAGGGAAGAAAATAAAAAAATAATATCTGAGAGTTTCCTATTTTTAATGAATTTAAAGACATATTCCCAGAAGAAATTCCAGGATTACCTCCACAAAGAGATATACATTTTACCATAAATCTAGTACTTATCCAAGTACTAGTCTCTAAGGCTCCTTATAGGATGAACATCCTAGATATGAATGAACTAATGATACAATTACAAGAATTAATAGATAAAAAGTACATCCGACCAAGTGTGTCTCTGTGGGGAGCACCTGTACTTTTTGTAAAGAAAAGGGATGCTACTTTATGACTGTGTATTGATTATCGACAAAAAATCAAAATGAACATTAAAAATAGATATCCTTTACCTCAAATTGATGAGATATTCGATCAATTAAGAGGAGCGATGATATTTTATAAAATTGACTTACGATCTAGATATCATCAAGTTAGGATAAAAGATGAAGATATTCATAAAAAACCTTTTAGAACAAGGTATGGCCACTACGAGTTTGTAGTAATGCCTTTTGGTTTAACAAACAATCCAACCTCGTTCATGTGTTTAATGAATAATATTTTAAGTAATACTTGTATAAATTTGTCATTGTTTTAATTGATGATATATTAGTATATTTGAAAAATGAAGAAGAACATGAAGAACATTTAATAATAATTTTACAAGTGTTAAGAGAACATGAACTATATGCTAAGATCAACAAATGTGACTTTTATAAATAAGTTACTGACATAAGATATTTTATCAAAATTACTGGCTATTATTGAATATTTTTTCAAGGTTTTTCAAAAATTGCATATCCTATGACCTAATTACAGAAGAAGGGAATAAAATTTAACTGGACAGAAAAATGTCAACAAAGTTTTAATAAATTAAAACACCTCCTAACTACTACTCCTATACTAAAAAATGGATATATCCATATAAATATTTTGTTGTATATATGGAGGCTTGCAAAGAAGGTTTAGGAGGGGTTTTAATGCAAGAAAATTGTGTAGTAGCTTATGAATCAAGAAAGCTTAAAGAACACAAAAATAATTATGCTACTCATGCATTAGAGCTAGCTGCTATAATGCATGCCCTTAAGATGTGGCGAAAATATATTATAGGAAGAAGATTTTTCCTGATGTCCAATAATATTAGCTTAAAATACTTGTTTGATTAATAAAATATGATTGCTCGACAAGCTAGATGGTTATCTTTCCTAACTAAATATGATTTCAAAATAAAGCATATTAAGGGTAAAGAAAATAAAGTTGCAGATGATTTAAGTCCTCATGTGAATTTAGTCTACATTATTGAAAGTAGTAGTTATGAGAAAGATTTGGAAGATAAAATCATAACGACTGCAGAAAAGGATGAAAAATATAAAGTTTTAAAATGAAAAATAATGGGAGAAGTGGAAAATAATGAATCAGATTTCATAATAAGAAAAAATGGATTACTAATGTATAGAAACAAATTATACATACTTTATTTAAATGAAATAAAATTGTTAATATTGAACAAATTGCATAAAAATCCATATTCTGGACACCCTCGGTACCAAAAAATGATTACCATGCTAAGAAAGGAATTCTGTTCGCCAAACATGAAAAGTGAAGTAGCAGAATTTTTGGCAAGATTCTTAGAATGTCAACAGGTAAGAGCTGAGCACAAGTACCCAACATGATTACTACAGCCTCTACCTATTCCAGAATGGAAATGGGAGGTTATTAGTATGGATTTTATAACAAGTTTATGTGAGAATAATAATTAGAATGATTCTATAATGGTTGTTGTTGAAAAATTAAGTAGGGAAACACATTTTATTCTTGTTAAGTCCACTTATAAAGCTATAAATATTGTTGATATTTTTGTGAAGGAAATTTTCAGTTTACATGGTGTGCCTGACATTGTAATTTATAATAGAGATGCTAAGTTCATAGGTACCTTTTGGAGATCTTTTTTTAAAGGTTTGGATACCCAACTAAAATTTAACATTTCTTATCATCCACAAACATATGAGAAGAATGAAAAGGTAAACCAAGTATTAGAAGATATGATCAGAATATATGTAATTGATAAGCCTAGTAAATGAGAAGAGTATTTACATCTTGATGAATTTTCTTATAACAATCATTTTTAGGCTTCAGCGAAATGAATTCATTTTTAAATACTTTATGGACAGAAATGTAACACTCAAATATCTTGGAGTAGTCTGGTGGAAAAATTAATGTTAGGTCCTGATATGTTAAAAGACATGGAACTAATTGTGAAACAGGTACAACATAACTTGAAGGTGGCAACAAACTGATAGAAAAGTTATGCAGATTTAAAAGGAGATACAAGAGAGTTCCAAGTTGGAGATCATGTTTATGTAAAACTAAAACCCAGGAAAATTTCTTTGAAACTGGAAAATTGTACTAAGTTATCTCCAAGATATTGTGGACCCTTTGAAGTTTTAGCAAGAGTGGGGCCAATATCCCATCAACTGGAACTTTCGGCTCCAATAAAAGTACATAATGTTTTTCATGTTTCTTTCTTAAAAAAGTATGTGCATGATGTTACTCGTGTGGTTTATTGGGATGTGATATAGGTGGAACCCGAAGGAGAATTTCAAGTGGAACCAGAGAGCATTCTCAATAGAAGAGAGATTATTCTATAGAACTGTACCATTGGGAAAGTAAAGGTGCAATGCAGGAAACTTAGTCCTGAGTAAGCTACTTGAGAATTGGAGAGTCATATGAAAGATGCATATCCAATTATTTTTCGAAAGGACTTGAAGGACCTTGAGTAACACCAAGGACAATGTTAAAATTTAAGGGGGGGTGTATATAATATCTCATAGTTTGAAAAAATAATTTTATTTATGCATTTGAACTATTGAATTATTTCAGTTTGACCAAGGGTGGTCGAAACAATTGTAAGACATTTTAAATATTATTTAATAAAAAGAAGGAAATAACAATCTAAAGGTATATGTTCAATGAGTGATTGTTGACCCATAAGGATGAATGAAAGGTGGCATTTCATAAGAGACCAAGTGGCAGGAACTTGGGTCGAACTCAAGTGGTGCAAGGAACATCTTCCCAGAAAATATGGTCAGAAATCAAGTGCAAGATTGAGTTGAGCAAGTGGCTCATTAATGACCAAAAGACCTAGGAAAGTGAATAAAAATACTTCACATGAATTGAGGAGGAGGCTCACATGGATGGGAAAGATACCATAGCATAGAAATGTGTGAGATTAGAGAGGAATTTTTTTAGGAATAAGAACTACAGTCTTTGTCCTTGTGGTTCAGTCATCAAGCTCGGGGGTATTCAAAGAAAGTAGTGTTGAATTTTCTAGATTAAGGTTGGGAGGAACAACGACCTTCATATTGTTTTCACCTCCATTTCTTCAATGCAAAATGTACACAGGTTGCAATTTCTATTTATTTGGAATTGTGCTAAGAAGAATGTCGAAACAGGAAACATAGTTATGAAATGAATATAGAGAGTAATAAATTGATTGTGCATTTATAAATTGTGTGGTATATTGTATATATCATTTATGATTCATATGCAAATAGATAGGTTTTTTGTTTTCCAACCCTAATAGGAAATTGTATTGGTTTTGTGCATTTAGACAGTTATATATAAACTCATAGAAGTCAAAAGAAAATAAAGAGATACGCATATCACCTTTGTTTTTAATGAGATAGTCATAATTTTATTATATGCATAACAACCATGGAAATACATACATTCCTTAACAACAAAGTAATTACCATATATAAATAGGTATTCGTAAGGGAAAACAATATGAAAACATAATTTAAATACATTTTTAATTGTAAAGGCTTTACTAAGGAAAGTAAATCCCATTAGAGAGGGGTTCTTTACTATAAAATAAGAATGCAATAACAGTTTGTAAAAGAATGTTACAAGACCAAATCGATATAAGAAAAACTTTATTTAGGGAGAAAAACAAAGTATGTTTTAACAACCTAGAAGGACATACAAAACCCATAGGGTTTCGTTGAAAATATCTTACATATATTTGTACATAAATACCATAAAAATGTTAGACAAAAAAGGTATTCCAATAGAGAACGAAAACCTTAAGTAACCACTCACATAACGAGATCAAATATCAACACACTGATGTTTTCACGTGGTAAAACCCCTACGGGGAAACATCCACGACCCCATCCAATGCGGCCACTTAGAGCAGTTTATTAATTCAAATAAAAATATTACCGAGAGATTTCAGAAGAGATTTTCTCACAATCAATCATCGGCAAATGACCCTCCATGCTCTTTAAATAGAGATCATGGACCAATCGGGTATTAATCCATGGATCAATCGTCGTTAAGATCGAGGAGAGTATGAACTATCAGATCACTTTATGTCGGGAACATATCGTGACCGTTGGATCTCCTAACTACAAATGCATACTAATGCATACTAAATAAACACACTAGAAAATACACTTTTACCTAACAACACAATAGACCAAGTAGATCTTAACTAACTCCTAAGTGTCTAAATATCCTAAGATCCTTCCTTAAGAATAACTTGGGATAGGATTGAAGGATTTACAATAGTGAAACAATAGGAGAAGGAAGGAGGCATTAGAGCCTATCCCCCATTAATGACAACTTCTTGAACTCCTAACATAGATCAAAGTTTGGAAAACTTCACTTTTGTAAGAGACTTTGTGAAAATGTCTGCAACTTGATCTTCTGTAGGGCAAAAGAACACTTCAATAACTTGATCATGAATGAGATTTATGATGAAGTGCATGTGTATCTCGATGTGATTCCATGCTGATGTTGAAATGGGTCTTTGGCGAGCTTGATGGCACTCTGATTGTCACACCAAAGGTTGGTCGGATGCTGGTGCTAGAATTCAAACTCTGAAAGGATCTGTCAAAGCCACAGGGCCTCCTGACTTCCATTTACCGTTGCTCGGTACTCTTCTTCTGTGGAAGAAAGTGTAATAGCATGTTGTTTCTTACAGACCCAAGTGACAGGTCCTGAACCAACGTTGAAAACATAACCTACAATAGACTTCCAATCATCAGTGTCCCCAGCCCAATCTGAATCAATGAAACCAACCAAGTCCTCCCTTAACTGTAATGTATCCCGAACTGAATTGTACCATGAACATAGAGAACTATCCTTTTAGCTGCTTTCCAATGGATTTCATGGGGAGTTTTCATATACTAGGCAACAAGACCAAAAGAAAAGGAAATATCAGGACAGGTATGAATCAAGTATAAGAGGCTACCAACTAACTGACGGTAGAGGGTGGAATCAACTTCAGGAGAAGTACAGGTGGCAGTAAGATTGACTCCAGATTGGAAGGGAGAAGGGGTTGGTTTACAATCATCCATGTGAAAGTGACGAAGAAGGTCACAAGCATACTTAGACTAGGAAAGAAAAATTCCTTCATTGGTTTGCAAAACTTGAAGGCCAAGGAAATAGTGTAAAAATCCTAAGTCTGCCATTTTAATTTTTTTTTTAAGCATGGTTTCACATGGTTTAAAAGTTTTGAGTCACTACCAGTAAGGATAAGGTCATCAACATAAAGGAGAAGGATTATGAGATGGCTTCCTACTTTCTTGGTATAGACATTAGGATCAAAATGTCATCTAGAGAATCTAGTGGAAATAAGAAAACTATCCATTTTGGCATACCAAGCTCAGGGAGCTTGCTTGAGACCATAAAGAGTTTTCTTGAGGCGAAAAACAAGGCTAGAGTCATTCTGTACATAGCCAAGAGGTTCTTTCATGTATATTTCTTCTTGCAAATCTCTGTGCAAAAAGGCGTATTAAACATCCATCTGATGGACCTCCCATTTATGTGAGGCAGAAAGGGAAAGAAAAAGGCAGATGGAATTCATTTTTTCTATAGGGGAAAAGGTTTCATTATAGTCAATTCCTTCAACTTGGGAAAATCCTTTGGTAACTAGCTGAGCCTTGTGTCTTTCAACACTTCCATCTGATTCATACTTAGTTCTGTAGACCCATTTGCATATAACAAGTTTTCTTCCTTTTGGAAGAGGTACAATATCCCAAGTATCATTTTCCATTAAAGAACGATACTCTTCATTCATTGTTGTATCCCAATATGGATGACCTGAACCTTCTACAAATGTCTCTGGATCATGAGATTTTGAAACTTGAGCCAAAAGAGAAGAGGCTCGTTGGAACTGTGAACATGTCCGATGCTGATCTGAAGGATCACCGACAAGATCAATAGTTGCTTCTCGTGTTGAACAGACCCATCTAGGAAGTGGTGGATATGGTGTTGGTTCAGGTTCAAAGGACTCATCTGGAGGAGGGTGAGCAGGTGGAGGTGTATTTTCATCCTCACTATCATCATTTGAAGAATAAACTAGATGAGACGAAGGCACAAATGTCAAATATGGATCGCAGGCCAAAGAAGCCACAACCGCCGAATTATGATCGCAGGCCAAAGAAGGCAGAAACGTCGAATTAGGCTCGCAGGCCAAGCGATTTTCATCAAATTTAACATCTCTTCTAATAATAATTTCATTACAATTTGATTGAAGAAGTTTGTAACCTTTGACATGTTCAGAATAACCAACAAATAGACACTTCTCACTTTTAGGCTGCAATGATTTCCTTTTCTCATCAGGAATGTGAGCCCATGTTATACTTCCAAATACACGGAAGTGACTTACATCTGGTTTAATTTTAGTCCAAGCTTCTTCCAGTGTTATATTTTTAAGAGCTTTTGTGGGAGTGTGATTTACTATGTAATATTCACAGTCGATGGCTTCCGCCCAATACTTTAGACTTAATCCCTTAGATTGGATCATACAATTAGCCAACTCTTTTAATGTGTGGTTCTTTCTCTCAACAACACCATTTTTTTGTGGTGTATATGGAACAGTGCGTTGCATTTGGATTCCCTATGTAGTGTAGTAACTTGTAAAATTATTGTTCACATATTTTCCTCCATTATCTGTTCTTAACCTTTGAATTTGATGTCCAGATTGCTTTTCCACAAGGGCCTTGTTGGCCAAAAAATTGTCAAAAACTTCACTCTTAAGTTTTAAGAAGTAAACCCAAGTACGTATGGAAAAGTCATCAACGAAAGTTAAGAAATACTTGCACCCAGAAAAACAAGGAGAAGAAAGTGGACCGCACAAATCACTATGAACAAGTTGTAAAGTACCCGAGGCGTGCCAAGAGGCACGTTTGTCAAAATTGTCTCGATGATGTTTGCTGAGAACACAACTAGCACAAACACCATCTCTGCATGAAACAAGAGGAAGACTGGTCACCATCTTTTGATTACATAGTTGTTGCAATGAGCGATAGTTTAGATGACCAAACCGATCATGCCAAAGTTTTCTCAAGTCATCGCTATGTGAAACAAAAAATAATGAAAGAGATGATGACCCAAAGTTGTCAAATTTGTACAACCTGGTAATATCACCAACAATTCCAGTTGCAAGAACATGCTTAGGATATTTTAGATCCTTGATTACAAGTTGGTGAGGTGAAAACTCTAAGGTTTTACCTTCACTGGAATGAGTGATTTGATATACTGATAGAAGGTTACAAGAAAGACTTGGAACACATAATACATCATTGAAATGACCATTTTCTACATGAATTGTTCCAAATCTTTCAACATTAAGAGATCTATCATCACCAACAAATATTTGTTTGGTGTTATATTCATTTAGAGTAGAAAATATGGCTCTATCCTTAGCCATATGATAGGATGCTCCAAAATCAATAAGCCACTCATCAGAAGTAGAAGTAGAAGTAGAATTTGTATTGAAGGAGAAACCAGAAGCAAAAAGTGCATGTCCATGAGAAGAAGAAGAAGAAGTAGAATCAATACTGACGTTGTTCTTATTCATCACTGCTTCTAAAGCTGCCATCTTCTTGAAACATTTGGACTCATCGTGACCATATTTATCACAAAAGTTTCAATGTCTATTAGTATTCTTATTTTTATATTTTTCTCCTTTTTCTTCATTAGGAGCAAAAGTTGTCTTAGTAGGTTTGGGACCCTTATATTGCTTGTTGTTTCGGCGAGGATGTTGCTTCTCGGGATTCTTGGGTTTATCTTTCTGATGCATAACTAAGGCTTTGTTGGAGGTACCTGCAATGTTGATCACTCCAAGTTGTACTAGTTTATATTTCTCTCTAATCAAAGCATCACAAAAGTTATCAAGATTGGATTTTTGATAAGCTACCCCTAGAGCCTCTTGCATGGTATAAAAGGTAGATACAAACACATAATATGCACTACCTAGCTTAGAAATAATAAGATCGATGCAACGATCTTCGTCTATCTTTATCTTACATTATTCACATAAAGTTTTGAGTGTTTTGAACTTAGATAGATAGTCTTCAATGTAAGAAAAATCACTTGGACTTAAAGTTAGTACTTGATTTTCTAACTGTTGTTCTTGAATAATACCGTGTTTACCAAACATAGATTCAATCTTTTCCCAAGCTTCTTTGGGTTTATCAATTTATTGAAAGTGGAACCTTAAATCAGGAGAGATGGACATTTAGATTAATCGACATGCTTCATCATTCCTATTATCCCATTTTGATTTCTTATCAGCATCCATGGGTGTTGTTTCCTTTCCCAAGGTAATCCGGTACAAGCCTTTACTTCTTAATAAATCTTCCATATGGGATTTCCATTGGAAGTAGTTGGTGCTGGAAAGTAAGAGACTACTTTTAGAATCCATATTAAATATGAAAATAATACATATTTAAAAATTAAAACTGATGATCTAAATGGAAAGAGCTCGAAAAATTATGCGGTTTAAAAAAAACGCCACTGAAAAAGGACTTCGGATGTGAGAGTTATGCCCTTTTAAAAAAAAAGACATAAACAATAACCAAAGGACCACGTGGTAGTGTAAGTTGCTTTATGAAGTGACTCACTTTTATAAAGAGAAGTGGGGCTCACTTTTACAAAGAAAATCTGCATGCAAAATAAATAACTCTAAAATAAAATATTAAAGCTACTTATAGTTATTCACTTTTATACTTGAAGTGAAATACACTTTACAATTTTAGCATGAACTTTTTCAAAAAAAGTAACAAAAGAGAGACTTGAACTCAAGACCTCTTACTTAATAAGGAAACTTTTAACCAAATGGTCTAACAAAACATATTGTAATGTTCAAAAGGAGTATTGGGGGTGTTGTTGTTGTGGAAGATGGCCTTGGAGAGCGTGCTAAAAAAAAACTATTTTGACACAAGAAAAATTTTCGCTTCTCGATGACAACAAGGGTTAGATCTCAGTTAGCTTACCCAGAAGATGCACCTTTTCCTATTTGTTTCTGATTTTTTGAGCTCGCACAGGGCGCGGAGCAAAGAGCATATGCAGATATAAAAGAGTAGCAACCTGGAAATAAAAAAATACAAAACCGAAATAAAACCAAAATACTTCTCTGCAAAAAAATTTAAAAATGTGTATTCAAACTTTATACCTCTAGATCTGACTGTAATGGTCGTATCATGGGAAAACAAAAACCTTTTCGAGTGAAACAAAAAGTGTTCTTGAATGAAAACGATTGCTCTGGATGCAATGGAATAGTCCTCTCAGCCCAGAAATGTACAAAAATGACAAAAAATGGAGATGAGGCAACTCGACTTCATGATCTCGATCTACAACAGGAACGGGTCTTCAAACAGGCTCTGATACCATGTTCGACAACACATGTATTCCAAAAGAGGATGAACACCTTTAGTAACCACTCACATAACCAAATCAAAGATCAACACACTAATTTTTTCACGTGGTAAAACCCCTACGGTGAAACATCCATGACCGCAACCAACGCGACCACTTGGAGCAGTTTATTAATGCAAAGAAAAAGATTCTAGAGAGATTTTACGAGAGAGTTTCTCACAATCTATCATCGAAAATTGACCCTCCATTCCATTTAGATAGAGATCATGGACTAATCGGGTGCTAATCCATAGATCAATGGCCATTAAGATCGAAGAGACTATGAACCGCCAGATCACTCTATGTCAGGAACATATCGTAACCATCAGATTTCCTAACTACAAATGCATATTAATGCATACTAAAGAAACACACTAGAAAAAAAACTTTTACCTAACGACACAATAGACCAATTATATCTTAACTAACTCCTAAGTGTCTAAATATCCTAACAGAAAAACTATATATGGTAAATTGCGTATCCTATGTAAACAAATAGCTTCGAAACTCTCTGTCCAGACTCAAAATAATTAATGCAAATTATGTTTGAAAGGAACTTAGAAGCATAAACTATAATCCTTACAGGACTATTGTTATATTACAACCCATTAGATAATCTAAGAGTTAGAAAATTACTAACTCAGATATACATCTTGAGATTGAAATATGTAGTAGCGACTCCTGGAGAGTAAACCATGAGGAAAACGCATACATGTTAGGAATAATGTATCCCACGGATTTGAATTGGAACATGATCATTACACCATTTTATTTTGACCCAAAAATAAAAGCAACAAATGACTGTTAGTAGTGGTTGTTCAATCTACTAAGATGAATCCGAAGAAAATTGAGGAATTAAACTTGTGCAACCAACTTAAGCTAATTTAATACTAACCAGTGTAGGAATGACCTTCGCTATATTGACTTCATTAGAGAACATGCATGCTTTTAGATTTAAAACCGACTTGTAACATTAGATTCAATGTTAGCATCAAAGTTTACAAAAACAATATATATGACAGAGGTAGGACATAACAAAAAATCAAGTTATAATGTAGTTAGAGTAGAAGAACAATTTTATCGTCTCTGGATGGAAACCTTTCCATGGTGACAAAACCATCAAGGGTTGAATAACTCTTTTCAAACAAGGAGGAACTCTACACGTAGAGAAAACTCACAAGGTAACCTCTCACACAAAGTAAGTTTAATGGGTGACTCCTTGCGCAGGGTAAGCCTATAAGGTAGCTCCTTAGGTAGAAAATTCCTTAAACAGTAAGACACTTCACAACACTCTCCTAGAGATCTCGTTGAACACAACAAATTTTCTTACAGAGTAAACCAGGTTTGAGAAATAACTATCCTCGGGGTTTCAAACAAACCTCGTAATAGTCTCGAGGTGTGGTTGATTTTGATATCTGGTACTACCTCCAGGTAGTGATGGATTGGGGAAACACTTGTTTAAGAGAAACGGCTAAGATTATTCTGTATTCAACCTCAGTTAACACTCAACAATACTTTACCAAACATTTTCTAAGTATTTTCCATTTTCCCTTGCAAAGGATGACGATGACAACAATTGTTAACATCATACAGTAGGTAAATTTAATTTGATTGAAGTGTTGATTTAACGTGTTTTATTTCATAAGAGTATAAGGGTTATTTTAGTTCAATTTTGGTATAAGGAAAATTAGTTTCGTATACCATATTTCCTTTCTAGAGTTATTCAGTATGCGCGATTTTCATAAAAATTGACTATAATGTTATTTCAAATAATTATGATGCATATTGAAAGGCTTTATAATGTTCACAAGTTTAGTCCCTTTGATCAGATTTCTATGTAAGTCCGTAATATCAAGAATGAATATGACAACTTAGAAATAACTAAAGGTTTGATTACTTTGATCAATAAATATGAACCTATAATATTAATAGAAAACCTAAGGTACAACCTACAATTGTTTCAAAATATATAAACTGCAATTATGCTATTTAAAAAAAAATATTAGGGTTTGTGACAACAACAACCTACCATCATTAACCAGACCCCTTTCCTAGACTACCACATTCAGTATGGTTAGTTATATAATCTTTACAAGTTATGTGTGCCTACTACTGATGATTCTCATTTGTGAAGCCCAAACCTCCTCTTATGGAGGGCGCTTTGGCGCATTCAAAACTACTAAACATCTTCAACACCACTTCTTATACCCTTCTTTACAACACCAAGTTTAGAAATTCACCCGATCTTGTACCCTTTGTAGTAAAAATAATCCAAACAATTGTAAGTATGGACTATATCATTTTTTACCTATTCCCTCCCATCCCTGGGAATCTGTCTCTACGGACTTCATCACCGGTCTTCCCATGACATTTCGTCATCAGGACTCCATTTGGTTGGTTGTGTGTCACTTCTCCAAAATGGCCATTTTTGTCCCTTGCACTAAGACTGTTATTGTTCCTCAAATGGGTGATCTCTTTTCCACTCATGTGTGGACTCATTTTGGTCTCCCCTCCAACATTATCTCTGATCATGATGCACATTTCCTTAGTACATTTTGGAAAACTATCTAATCTCTCTTGGGGTGTCACCTTAAATACTCCACTTCTTTCCATCCATAGATGGATGGACAAACTGAAGTTGTTAATTGTAGTCTGTTCCATGCCCTTCGCATTCAATTTACGAAATCTAAATAGTGGTATGCTACCCTCCACATTGTCCAACACAATTATAATAGGGAAGTTCATGTTTCTACTATCTTTTCCCCTTTCTAAGATTTCTTTGGGTATATAGATATTTCCCCCTACGAGTTTCCTTTACAATTCCAACCTTATGGTACTTCCTGAGAGAAAAAAGAGAAAAACTCTTCCTTGTCCTTTTTGCAAACCTTTTCTTAAACAAGATCATGTTTCTAAGACTTTACAAGCTTCCTAGTAGAGTTATAAGGCCTTTAATGATGTGTACAAAAATACACTCTATTTTTCCCCTAGTGACAAGGTCTATTTTCACATGGAGCACAAATGATTTTAGCCCTAGTGTTATCACAAGATGAAACCCATCCTCTATGGTCCTTACATATTTATGCAACAAGTTGGAGACAATGCATATCGCCTTGACTGTCTGCGACAGTTGGTTGTTCACAACATGGTAAATGTGAACAGTCTCAAATTCTATGAGCCTCTACTCCTGGAAGAAGATGTTATAATCTCACACCCCTTTGATTTGGTTCCATATTTCCAATGACATCTCCTTTATAATAGAGTGCTAGATACACGCACCACCACTACTCACACTCATAAACACACTTCCTTTCTAGTGGGTCACAAGGGTCAACTTCCATCCCATGCTAAATAGATATTCAGTGCACCATGTCACAACAATTTTTGCAGTTTCTCACAGAAGGCGGGACACTTCCACGCTTAAACAAGGAGGAATTGGGAAAGTTGCAAGGTGCACTCCCTAAGGAGGAGAGAACACATCTTGAGGCAGACCAGCAGGGAGATACCACAAAGGTGCACCTCCTTCTAGATGAAACACACTTCACCACAAAGGCCACATGGGGCACATCTCCACCAAGGAGGTTGGGCACAAGTCCCAAGGACCAATAACTAGTCAAATAAGATAGTGGTTAGGGTTTGGGACATTTTCTAGTTGTTGGATAGTTATAATTGGTCCAATTTTTTTCAGAAGCATTGTATGTTCAGCCTATTCTATATAAAGTATACCTATTCTACTAAATAAAATGAATGGCTCATTTTTCTTGCTCATGTGACATGTTGTTTTTGTCCTTCTCCATGAATTTTCATTGGATTTTTTCTGTAGTATTACAGATCATAACCAGAGAGAGTATAATAAAGAAAAATTGAATGTATCGATAAAGTATTCATCAAGGAAAATTTTTGTTTCTTCTAATATTAAAGAATACTTTGAAAGTGCATCACCCAAAGAGTCATGTTCCTAAAAAATTATGATGTGAGAATCTTGCAACAAACTCATGTAACTAATTAGAAATATATACAAGTCCCAAGTTTTTTACATATACCCCATCCTTCATTGATTTAATAACTAATTTGAAATATTCAAAAATATGAAGGTGGAGCACATCCCTATGTACTACCACTTTTAGAAGAGCATAAAGGGCATTAGACTGACCTAGATTGTTGGTCCCCAAGCCCAAATTGATTTTCTCTTTTAGAGAAATGTAAAAGGAGACAAACACAATAGAAATTGTCTGGCCCCTTACATTCATCATTAAAATATCCCCAACAAAGGGAATTTTCATCAATTAGAGTGCAATCCATTCAGATTGATATTTTGAATAGACATATTTATAATAGTTGAGAAGGTCCATGGCCTGCTAAGAGGTTTTAAAAGTAGGAAATACATTATTTTCAAAAATGTTGGTGTTGTTGGTGAGGCAAACACCCAAATGAACTGAATAGAAAGAAACTTCATAGATATCAACTCTCAGTGAGAAAAATAATCTAAAAAACAATATGAGATTGAAGCCTTATCCCATAAATGTTCAAGTCAAATATTCCTTTCAATTTCCCACTATATCTTCCTAGAATATGGATAGTCCAATAATAAATGTAAATTTATTTCATCATGATCTCTACACTACACAGATAGAAAATATCCATCCCATGCTTGATGTGTAATTGTAACCTATCCCATGATAGACCTTTCCTCTTCATAGATAACCAACATAGAAGAGGGATTTTTAGTGGGACCCATAACTTTGAGATTTTGTTGTGCCACCAGATAGGTTATAGTAATTCTAAAACTTGAAATTCATCATACCCTAATTTAACCAAGTATTCACCCCAATTAAGTTAAATATATACAAACTAATTCGTCCTCCTGATGCATAATATGAACATGAGAATTGCATAGAGAATTTATATATTGATCCCATAATAAATTCCACCTTCCTTCAAGAAAAATGTCATCAATAGAGAGCCACCCTTCGAGCCCAAAAAATTGTATTTGTAGCATCACCAAGATGGTTTAACATCAAATAACCAACCTCTTGAAGCTATGTAACCATATCCTGGAAGAAAAATATTTTCCCCATAGCCCGTGATAACATCTTAACGAATTCTAACTTGTGAGCTAGTTTCATCCTTCCAAGAAAATAATTTTCCAATGATTCTAAATGCTATGGTTAAGGCCCACCATTGATTAGACACATATACCATTGATTTCCTCCTTTTATGAATCCAATCCAACACAAACTAGGGGGAATATATTTTACCACAAATGTGGCACCGAATGCTATCTCTAGCCAAGAATAACCATAATTATTTTGCATCTAGTACCTTACCAAAACGGTGGATGTATTTTAGTCCCCAACCACCTAGACTCTAGGGAATTGAAACACTTTTCCAATTTTCCCAGCATGAACACAAATATTCAATGCTACCTCTCCAGAGAAAATTAAAGAATATTTTTTGGAAATGGTCAAGCATGCCTTCTCGCATAAGAGAAAACAAGTGGCAAACAAGTGGCAGTACATTGGAATGGCTTAAATCACCTTTTTAGTTAGGATCAACCTACCACAACGAGACATCCACCAATGGTACCAAAAGAAAAAATATTTTCAAAGTGAGTTAAGAACCATTTCCAATCCATCATCAACTTGTAGTAACTAGGTTTGAGAGAGAAGCCAAGATACTAGTTAAGAGCCATTTCCAATCCATGAACTTGTAGTCACTAGATTTGAGAGAGAACCCAAGATATTTGGGTCTTCCTTGTAAATAAATATAAGAGGAGAAATTAAAGTGTCCTATAATATATTTCTTGATATCATCCTTCCTCTCCAAGAAATAAATAGAATATTTAAAAATATTTAGAACCATCCTAGTGGCATCACATACAATCTGAATTATATCCTTGATAAATTGAGCTTCTTTTCCACATAGAAATAGAAAATGAGTACATCATCCATAAAAAAAAAGAGGTTTGTACGGATTTTACTTAGGCCCAACTCTACCCATATCAATTTGTTTTCTCGTTTCCCTGACATTATCACCTTATTGAGTCTAACCATCATCAATATAAATAAATAGGGTGATAGTGGACATCCTTGACACAATCCATGTCCAACTTGGAAAAAGGACAAGATTGATCCATTAAGAAGAAAAAAAAATTGAAATTTTGGATATGAAATGCATAATATGTTTAACCATTCATAATTCAAAACCCACATGTAGTAAACTAACTTTAGATAAAATTAAGAGACTCGATCATAGCCTTTCGAAAGGTCAATTTCTATAATTGAGACAGACCACTTTTGACCTTTTGCGGTATGCATACCATCCTACAAAAATCCAACGACTTCATCTACAAGGAACCCTTGGAAAAATCCAAACTTTTTAGGAGTGATGACAATGAAAAAATAGGCTTGAGCCCAACTTCTATACTATTTTTCATAATTATATCCAAACAACTGCACAAGGAAATCGACATAAAATCATCAAAAGAGGTAGGGAAATCCAATTTGGGTATTAATTCAACAAAAGTGGTATTAATAAATCGTGAAATTTTACTATCTTGCCTTACTTCTTCGACAACAGAAACTAAGTCATTACCAAGAAGATAAAAAAAGATTCGAAGACTTCTGCACTCGAGTCATTAGGGACTCGATGCTTAACACGCTTGAAGGAAGTAATGATTGCTAAAAGATTATATTTTGTGACTTCATTGTCGAGAGCACAATTTTCCTCCTTCTTAGTGCGTGCAAGGAAATTCTCTATAGGTTTGACCATTTGTCCCATATTCACCTATTTTGGCTCCTTAAACAATGACTCAAAGTGACTAACTCCCTAAGAATCCAAGTTCGAAAACGATTACACCTTATTTCCTCTTGGGTCTTGAAGTTCCTAAATAGTATTGTAGATCTTTCAGAATCGGCATGTTTATAGAAAAACTTCATATTGTGATTCCCAGTTGAAATCGAGGTATCCCTCTTCTTGTTCCAATAA
Organism: Picea mariana; assembly: GCA_032191745.1. Classification (NCBI taxonomy): domain Eukaryota; kingdom Viridiplantae; phylum Streptophyta; class Pinopsida; order Pinales; family Pinaceae; genus Picea; species Picea mariana. The sequence continues at coordinate 5,059 of JASDQU010101559.1, read as the reverse complement.
TAGCTTTGAATGGTGTGACTCTAATGCTCAACATCTCTCCAAGACTGAGCTAGCACCTTGGCCTCCATTATTGATAGTATACCACTGCTCCAATTCTTTTTCAACATTCCTAAGATCTTGATCTTCCTTGTAATGCCCTGTTTCACCTGACTATATTTAGACAATAGATATATTCTTTTAGGGTGTTTTCTCTCGAACGACCTGATTAATTAATCCACGATGAATGCTAGACTTTTTATAAAATTATTAAAATTTCAAATAAGAAATTCATAAATTATGCATTATATCTTTTTGAATAAAATTTATGTATGACCATGATTGTAGAGATATTACTGATGAGTTCTTTAGTGTATAGGAATCTTAATGACTAGTTAACATGGGTATCATCAACAAAACATTGGGACTCCAGGGAGTAAATGAATGGATGAAATTTTGAATAAATGGTTTATGTTGATTAAAACTTGTTTAGTGGATACAGAAACATGAATCATGTTTTCTTATCTGATTAAAAAAAGGAGTAGCAAGTCTCTACAAAACCAGAACAGATGAAAAGGGAGGGCTAGAACAATGTCTTTGTTTCCACTCACTAGCACTCTCGTCGTAGTCGGAGTTAACGAGTGAGGGACACTCTTTCTCAGAGGGTTGCACAATGTCGTGAGGGTATACTAGGTCTCATTCGCTCACAAGGTATACTGAGGGGCGTGCAATAATGCGAAGGCCTTATTCCTCAAAATCTAGAGGTCCCGTAATAGGGGAAACTATAGGAGTAATAGGATCTCTACTAGTTGTGTCATATTCTCAATGCTCAAGG
>JASDQU010101558.1:587399-598779 GCA_032191745.1 Picea mariana | reverse complement strand
ACTACGACAAACTCGTAATGTCCAAACCGAGTTCGAAAGGCAGTTTTTGGGATATCGCCTTCCTTAATCCTTAACTGATGATACCCTGATCGCAAATCAATTTTTGAGAATACTGTTACTCCTTTCATCTGATTGAAGAGGTCATCTATCCGTGGCATCGGGTACCTATTTTTCACTGTAGCATGGTTCAAGTCCTTGTAATATATACACAGTCATAAGGATCCATCCTTCTTCTTTACGAAAATTACTGGTGCACCCCAAGGTGAAATACTGGGCCTTATTAGCCCTAAGTCCAGTAACTCTTTCAACTGCATTTGCAACTCACAAAGTTCCGGTGTTTTTATCCGATACGGAGTTTTGGAAATTGGTTCTGCACCAGGTTTTATCTCAATAGTAAAATCAAGCTCCCTCTCAGGAGGTAACCCTGGTAACTCGTTCGGAAAAACATCCTTAAATTCTGACAATATCGGGTATTGATCTAATGAGGGTCCCTTCCTTTCATTCACTTCTTCCACTACATATAGTCGACACCCTTTCCTCAAGCATCACTTAACCTTCATAGTTGAGATAAAGTGTAATGACACCTTTCTCCGTACACCCTGGATATCCACTGGCCTTCCTTCGTCATCTACACAGAGCACCCTTTTTGCGAAACAATCTACCAAAGCTCGATGAGATTCTAACCAATCCATTCCAATGATTAGGTCGTACGCCCCGAGAGCAATGACGTATACCTTCAACCTGGTAGTACACACTCCTAGGTATACTATACAATTATCATCACTAGGTCCTATCACTTGTTTTTCCCCCGAAGCCATCTCGACTTGTTTAAAGTCATCGTGCTCGTAGGTTGTCAACCCACTCTTTTCTAATGCAGATGGTGAAATGAAACTATCTGTTGCACCAGAATCAAATAAAATATTAACATTGATATGATTTAGCGTACCTGATGACTCCACCACCGTGGATTGATGTTCGGCCTGGCGATTATTAACCGCTGCTTAAATATGGTGGCTGCTACTTGCTCTTCCCATTGGGGCCTTTCCTTCTCTATACACAAATCCTGATTGTAACTCTAGGCAGTCACGCTGGTAATGGGGTCCTCCACATCCCCAACAGGTAACACGAGATTGAACCTGCGCACTATTCTATGACTGTCTCTAAAATGAGTTCCTTCCCCTGGAACCCCTGCCCTTGCTAGTTGTTCCCTGAGATGGCCATGGACCTGCCTGCGTCGTTGGTGATGAACAAGATGTTGCACTCGCCTCCATTGAAATCCCAGCGGCTACTGTCCTTGGTGCGACTCTATTACCATACGGAGGTGGCCTTGAGCTCCCTCCCCTGGAAAATGTCCTAGGGGCCTTCCCAACGAATCCATGATGATGCAGAAAGTTCGGTCTCGTACCTCCAGTTAAGTTCATGTGTTCCTCTGCATAACACGTGTTTTCCACAGATTTTGCTATTGAAGACAGTTTCCACATCCGCACCATAGCCCTTATCTTAGGTTTTAGCCCATAGATGAAGCGTTCTTCCTGTCGTTGTTCATTATCCATATATGAAACATATTTGACCAATTCCATAAACCTAATCTCATATTCTTCTATGGTTTTGTTTCCCTGTACTAGAGCATGAAACACTCTTACTTGTTGTTCCTCATAGTAAGCTGGCAGATATTTCCTTCGGAACCTCTCCTCGAAAAGTTCCCAAGATATGGTGTCTAGGGTAAACTGTAGTTGTCTTTCTAGGTTTCCCCACCAATTCAAGGCACTCTCTCTCAACTGAAAAATTTCTATCTTCACCTTTGAGGTGGACGCATAGTCCCTTAAGGCAAAACACCTTGTCATGCCTTCCAACCATGCTTTTGCGCATTCACTGGCACGACCCCTGGCAAACTCCAGAAGTTTGATATTCTGTAGTTCTCTAGTAATGTCTTCGGGTGGAGGTCCTCCCCCTAAATCCTTTGACGCTTCTGGATTACCCGTTCCATATGGTGGGGGTTCCACTTCGATCCCTGCTAGTTGTCGCCCCTTTAAAGTCTCATTTATGGCCTCCAAAGGGAGCAGTATGAGAGCAAGTTTGAGCGATGGTGGTGGTGGCGGTGCCTGCAATGATGATCCTCTGCCTCGATTCCCTCAAGTCCTAACCATCATGTATGATTTAACATGCATCAACCAAAGTTTTCAAGGTGAGTTCAAGGACGTTTCTCATTGCGCAACTTAACTAGAAAAAAGGGTTAGGCGTAAGTTTCTTTTTACTTGTTTGTAAATAGACGTTACTCTCTTTAGGGGAGGTGGCTAGGTTAGGGCTAAAGCGTCTAAGATTGATTTCTTCGCCTAAGAAAACTATTGACTCCCTCGCACGGTATCTATGCTAGCTTTGCACCATACTAGATAATTTCTCTAACTTACCTGCCTAGTGCGCATGAAGCCCCCTCCCGCTTATCTTGTTCTAAGTCCTTATACTTTGCATTTACAACTAATTAAGGTGACTTCCAACCTAATGTTGATGAAATGATTCTAAGGTTATCCTTCGATGCTTGACTCGTGAGATTTTCTTGGCGCATTGTACATATGCATTGAATTGTGTGTCTTGGTGGCTGCAGGTGCGAGTCTTGAGGATTGTAGAGTGGCTTTCGGACATTGGAGCTTTTAATAATAAAAAATCAAAATAATTAAAAAAATGTGCGGCCACACATGGATTCCACGTGCCCGCCTTGATTCCTCTAGTTCCCTCCTATCTAAACCCTAACCCTTATCGTCGTAACCCTAATTCCTCTTTTCCTCATCGTTTCTTCTTGTGAGGTCTCTGGTTACCCGATCAACCGCCATGGCCTTCTCTAATGGATTCTCCTCCTCATGGTCTAGGTGTTTGGTTTCTGGAATTGGTCACTAGCTTGTTGAGCACATATTTCCCTTGTGGGTTATTCACTTGTGATTTGGTGTTGGTGCTTGAGCGCGCTTCTCCTTAGAATTGCTTGTGTTGCGTGATGACCCTTGGTTTGTGTTGATGATGCATGTACTCATGCTGATGCATTGTGTGGTTTTGAGACTGTCGATACCTCAGGTTCTTGACTTGTTGTTTGATGCTTATCACACAGACTTAGAGATTGGGCTTGTACCCAATATTTTACGCAGGTATTTGTTTTTACACAGATATTTTATGTGACTGGTTTGTGGACTTGGAGATTGGGATTACTAGCTCGTGAGCCAAAGGATACCCACCTGTGGTCTCTTTGTCCATGTGGTCTGGTGCTTGGCTCTTGGGCGCTCTTTGTTGGCCTATGTGTTGTTTGCTAACCCGTGATGGTATGTGGTATGTGCAGGTAGTGCGTGGAGCTTGGAGCTTGTGGCCTGGCGGGTGTGTTGGGCGCTGGTTTGGTGTGTTGGGCACTAGACGCGTACTGAACAGCTTTGGTCCCCTTGTGGAATCTATCCTTGGAGCCTTGGCGTTTGGCGTTTGGTCGTTTGGGCATTGGCTTGTATGTTTTTCTTTTTTGTTTTTGTTTATTAATAAAAAAAATTATAGTGCGTGCTTGGTCACGACTTTGCAGGGAGGATTTGGGACGCAGTGGGGGCTCTTGATAATGGAAGGGAAGAAAATCCAGTGAAGTGAGAACCAAATAGTATGACGTAGATCGAAATCATTCTGGATAAACCTATTTTCACTTCAAGCCATAGAAAAATGCAAGCTGCAGGGTTTAATTTGACACTAAAATCTTCAAGAATGGTCCAGTACAAAGTTTTTAATTGGAAATTTTGAGATGACCATTTCGAATTCTTAAAAGTTGTGTCCAAACATGCAAAATTTGTAGCGAAGGAGATCTAATCTGGTGATAATTTAGCATAAAAGTGGCCCAAACTGATAAATTTGAATTTGTATTGTGGCAAGTCGAGTTTGGTCGAACAAGATCGAAAACTGGTTGAAGATCTCTGTAATGGTTTTCGACGATTTTCGTAATGGTAAAAAAAGTAGCATTTGTGAAATTTGACATATTTATTTAAATAGTTTGTTGTTTATGAGTGTGAAGGTGTGTTATGATTGCATTTTTTGGGGGGGAATACAGTAGAAAAGACGATACTAGTTTGTGTTTTGAATAAGCTTAGAGTTCTGTCAATTTAGAGGTCTAATTTGGCTAAAAGGGTTGGGATAAAGAAGAAATCCTATTAATATATCTTGAACGCTCGTTCTACATATCTTTATCAGGGTTTGCAGGTTATAGGTTGGGATAAAGAAGAAAACTATAAATATATCTTAAACTCACGTTCTGCATATCTTTATCAGGGTTTGTAGGCTAAATCTTTTTCTCGTGTTTTTTTTATTTTATTTACTGATTGTAGGTTATTGAATGTTTATTTCATTTTAGCTTGCTTTGAAGCAGATGTCTTTGTTTTATGTATATCTCTTGATAGCTAATAGAAATGCTAAAAGTTGGTGTGTTATGTTCCTCTGATTGTGTGTCCTTTCAAGGATTTCATTATATTATTACTCATTAACAAATTTTTTTATTTTAGAAGAAAAATCTATTTTTTTTAGAAGATTTCTATTTTAGAAGAAAAGCTATTTCTAAAAATATACAGTGGCTTCTTACATACAGGTGAGGCTTCTTGCAAGTTCTAAGTTGAACATGCCTCCTTCAGAATTACAACAGTTTCTAAGGTTTTCTCGTTTATTTTGGGTCAATTCTGAGTAGGTGGGTAGGCCCTTGGCCCCAGATTGTGAACTATAGCTATGATACCAAGTGTAGGGACCTAAATTAATCAAGCCAAAAAAATTCATAAATTTAAACAGATAATATTACTTCGACGCATAAACAATAAGTAATTTCTTTCATTCAGCATATAAGCAGCAGAAATTTGAACTTATGAACAACAATCTAATAAATTACATAAGAAACCACATAACCCAGCAAATTCATAAATAAAAATACCTCCGCCTGATGCTAAATTCCCGCTTATTTGGTTGTCCTCCCTGTTGCTTTGTCCAATCTCTACCTGATGCTCTCACCAAACCCTGCCCAAAACCGACTAACCACCAAGCCAGCTAGGAGCAACCTATTCGTCTCCCTAGCTCCAAGATTCTGTGAGGATTCCTGGCCCCCGAGCCCAAAACCCCTAGCAACCTGGTGCCCCTGCAACAGCTCACCCAATCTCCAAAACCAAGCTCCCAAAACCAAAAAATATCCCCCTAATCAGGAAATACAGTCCTCCCCTCCAAATAATGCTTCCTCCCCAAATTTTCATAATCCATCTCCCGAAGGCCTCTGCCCAGTCATATCCCCCATTCACTGCCTCCTCCATCATTTAAGGCTACCCACCTTATCCCCTCAGTTACTCCTTCTCCCCTGTCATACGTAAAGTCTTATAATAAATAAATTAAATTCCATTTACTACCTTATCCCCTATCATACGTAAAGTCTTATCATAAATAAATTAAAGTTATTAAGCCTTGAATTCTTTATCCAAACCTTAAATGTGTTAAGTACTCAATTAATTAATTAATCAAAATAAATAAATAAATAAATAATAGTTAATCATTACTTAACTAATACACATTAAGACAGTTAATTACTTAATTAACTTTACTTGATAACCCTATGCAACTATTTAACTAGGGTTGTTACACAACACTTGACAAAGTGCGTGTGACACTTAACAAGGTGCATATGGCACTTTGCAAAACTTAAGTGTGGCATTTTGATGTGTAACAAATTCCCCCTAAAGTTTGATTTCAGAAGAGAAACTGATGGCTGAAAAGATTTACAAAAATTGACGCAAGGGTGTTGGAGTAGGAGAACCTCGCAGAAGCTGCAAACAACCATCAAACAATATAAATATATGTTTTCATTCCTGAGGCAGGAATACCTATGCTCGGAATATGAGTTGTCTCAAAGAATGGCCATCAACCAATACACTACAGATCCATGAGAATATTGAATAAGGATATAGCCACCAGAGATACAATGTGGATTCATACCTCCATGACATGAACTGATCGTAGCTACAAAAAATACATAGTGGAGCTATGAGAAGACAAAACATAGCGACATTTCAATACAATGTGGATCTATGTGACCATATATTTATCAGTAAGATTTCCAACATGGTGATGATACTGGTATCTTTTACATGTTCAAATAATCTCCATCACATCTTGGGAAAATCACATAATAGAGTGAGCACCCAATCCAAGGTCTTTGTCATGATCTCGAAATTGTACAATTCTAGCCATGCGAATACATGACTTGATGTCGAACATGGTAGAAACGACTTGATTATTGGTCATTGAGGTATATCGTTAACAAGTGAAAGGGAAATCACCAATGGTGATAATGGTTACCAAGGTACCTTTAGTACATTCTATTGAATGTGAATAAATGAGTTGAAGTTGAACATTCATGGAATCATCTGATCAGAGATTAATGGTGTAAACCTATTGTCAGAAGTGAGGAGGCATGCCATTAAGGCATGCAGGTTCCAAGGTATTAATTTGTTTCTAAGTCTAATTTATGGATGATGTGTTGAAGTTGATAGGAAAATACTCGCCGAAGGAGGGCCTTGATGTATCCCCCATCATCGACACTAAAATGACATAGGAAAGTGATGTGAGATGGTGGATTAATTGAGTATGGACTGACACAGGAATGGAAATTGGTAAAAGTGAAGATGGTTGGTTTAGAATGAAACTTCCCTTGAAAATTGTGAGGCACGACAAATGAATTAGAATCATCGACTTGATGAGTACCAAGAACATAATGTGACGATAATAAGAGAAATATTTGACTGGAACGAAAAAGTATAACAACTCATGGAATCAGTATGACTAAAAGATAAGTTGATTACCCAACTATAAGGAGAGACACAAACTAGTGCCATGTTCAAGGGAGACAACAATGGCTGCCATAATGGATTCCAAAACAATTGACCCACTTCTTTCAATTTCCCCCCCACCATGATTGGTGAGTACCTCTTTTTTTTAATGAGCTTGAGGAGGATAATAAATTCTTGGTATAGCTCATGTTCGATTAGTCCCTAGACATATGTTTAACGAACCTAAAGAAGGATGGGTTCGGTCCCGTATGGGTCCCAGAGTTTGGACCCATATAGGTCCTTCAATGCATAATTTTACGAGCTCAAAGAAGGTAAAATTGATTATTTTTCATGTTTAGAGAGTATGAAAATGAATTAAAGACGACTCCATGTGTGAATGTTTTCATAAATTTAGTCTCCCAAGCCCAAAAAAAGTGCAAAACAATGCAAGGGAGAACTCTTCTAGTCATGCTTGAATAGATTATTCATTTTTGGTAATTAGTCTCGCAAGGATTAAAAAGAGATAAAATATCACTCAGAAGATGCCCTTTCAAATGTTTTAACGAGTGTTAAAGGAAGCAAGCTCACTCAACAATAGTTTCATGTTTAGGGAGTCTAAAAAGAGCTTAAAGGAAACTCCAAAGAGTTCTTTTTTCGTATAGATTTTAAGAGTCCAAAAAAAAGATAAAAATATACTTGGTAACCTATTCTCATGTATTAATGAGCATGGGAAATAAAAAATACTAAGCTTGTTCTAGAAAATACTACTACGTTACGATGGGAATGACCCCCAAGCAAGGATCACTCCTAGTAGTGTGTCTCTCTAGAGGTATTTTTCCCCAAGCTTGTTTTGTAGAAGTTAGTGGCTTCGCTCCGGCATGATGTCTAGAGGCTAAAGAATTTCCCCCCAAGTGTCATTTTCTCCATCGAATCTTCTTCTTTCCTCATTTAGTCATCTGGCTACTAATAGAAATATTTTCACTAGGTGGAGGAAAAGAAGGTTCAAGTATTCGATCCAAAGGAAAACTCAATTCGAACAAAGGGGGGTCTATTTCATTTTTTAACGATCTTGACGCAGGAAAAGAACTATTCTCATAAGCATCTATTTCATTTTTTAATGAGATTCACACAAGAAAAGAACTATGCTCATGAAGACCAGGTACTACCAAAGAATCAAGTGATTCTAGGAATTGTTGCACCTGAGTCGAAATCATATTTAACGTGGAAACCTAGGGGTGTCAAGAGGAGAAAAAGGAAAAATCCCCATGAGCGAGGAATCCTTAAGGAGACCTACTCCTACACTCTCATACCCAAGACTAGAACCTAGAAAAGGGAAATTATTCGCTGCATAATTTTGGAGATCTAGAGTGAAATAGTCAAGTTGGTCAACAATGACAATTTTCCCTTGATGGGAAAATTGTAAAATACGAAACATTGAAGATGCGATGGAAGTCATTGCATAGAACCAATGACAAACAAGTAACAATTTTTAATCCAGGGGCACATCAACCAATTCGATATCGATCGAAACGGTTTTACCCTTCGATATCACAACGAAATACTGCAAGAGTTCGTGAGGTTGGAAACCACATCCATCAAACGCTTTAAGGGTGGTAGGATATTGGATAAGTTTAGGAGAACCAATGGATATCCAACAAGACAAAGACATGACACAGGTGGAGGCTCCTTCATCCAAAACAATGCAATGGATGTTCTTTCCACCAACAAAAATTTGAATTTGGAAGGCTAGGTGGTGTGAGAACCTCTACATAAAATAGTCCAAATTAAACGTAATCAGATTTTATTCCTCTGGATCCATAACTCCAATGGTTGACAACATAGTTCTACGTTGACATGGAAAATTTTGTAGAACTTCGAGGGATGACATATCACAAGGTGCTTGCACCAATTATTCAACAATATTGTAGTTTTGGGTGGCACAAGCACTTGGATTAAAGGTCTCTTTTTGAATTGTTCCCTTGGGCAGGTGCAACACTATGTCCAAAATTGGCTTCTCAATTTGAAGAGGGGTGGTATATAGAGGAGGAGTTGATGTGGAGGTTTGATTGATAACCTTTCCATTGGCATGATTACCTAGAAGAGTGTCATAAGAATTTTCTCAAGTCATTAAATTAACTTCATCCTTACACATATAGACCTAAGAGGCACTTGAGGAAGCATCCCCATTGTGGGAATGACCTACGTTTCCCCCTTTTAAAGGGGCAGGATTTTGTGCAACTAGTTGTTGCTGCTAAACTGAGAAAGGGTCAATTAATATTGCAGGTATGGAGGTACCTTTCAGAAATTTATTGACTTCCTCTCGATGAGTATAGTCTTTTGTGTAGTGGTCCTCCGTGCAAATAATTTAGAGAAACTTAGCTTTCCTATTCGGTTGAGTATCAACATTATTTTTAGTATCTTGCTAGTTAGAATATTTCTTGGACTTACCCTTATTCTTCTTCTTACCTCCTAGTTTCTGAGATGAAGTGGATTGGACCGCATTCACCTTGAAGCTATGAGTAGGAGTGAAAGTATTTTTGGTGTTCGAAATGGAACTTGGTTCCAGAGCAAGTCTTGTCAGATCATTCGACGAAGCATGGGGGATCATATCATAAAGTGTGTCGGATTGGGAATATACCAAGTCCAAATATTGATCAGGACTAATACTTTCTCATTAGTAACAACACCTCTCATAGAAAAATCTCTAGCGATGAGTGGCAAGAGAGACTTTGTAAAACAATCCACAAGGTGTTGGTCCAGAATTGGAAATTTAATAAACTGTCTCCACTGTCTCCACTCATGAATATGATCATATATGTGGGTGGAAGAGGATTTCTAGAGTGAGGTTAAAATATCTGTATCGGTCTCATACCATATAGGCAACTGGAAATGCCTCAGGAAATCCAGGGTAAGAGAATTAAAGTCGACAAAGGAGTTACGTGGCATCTCAATATACCATTTGGTTGTTGCACCTATAAGTGTTCTATGAAAAATCCTTAGACAAACGGATTCATCCATAAAAGAGTTTGAAGAACACCATAAATGGAAAGTCATAACATGATTTTTAGGATCTTCCCCAGGTTTTTCGTTGAATTTTGGGATGTCAGACGGTAATTTGGCAGGGATGGAGGGCCAAAATGGGGCATGTTGTATGGGATGATTTGTCAAACGCGACATATATGGTAGATATAACGTAGAAAAAAATGGAAGTTGTCGATTATTGTGTGGATATTGGTGGTAACCATGTGGCATGGGAACACCACTAGGACCGTATCCAGGTTGCGGGGAGATGGAAAAACTAGATGGTTGATCTAAAAATGAAGAAGACTTGTATTCTTGAAAACGTTTGCAAGTTTTTAATTCATGTGTTCTTATGCAAATGGATCAATTTTGAAAACACAAATTTTATATAAATAACTCATTTAAGATGCATATAAATAACAACAAATAACGGTGAATAGAAAACACATAACACAACAAATGATAAAGGAGTTCACCCCTCCCTTGGGCTACATCTCCTGGTCCAGCTTCCAATGGATATTTTGTATTATTTGCTCAAGTGATAAAATATGTGCTTTAAAATTCTCAAAATGCCAAATAGATGGCTCCAATGGCTTCAGAATGTCCAAAAACCCCTAGCTAGGCATTTTTGGCACCTCGTTTGGCCAAAAATTGAAGAAGATAGGCTTCTTACATGTTCCCCTTCAAACTTGTTGTCTCTGGATCGCCAAAATGCACCCTTGTCTCCTCAACCTAACCCCCATGTGCATAAATGTGTAAAAACCCAGCACTGGGTGCAACCACACAACCAATGCGAACTGTAGGATGGTTACGCACCTTAGCCCCTAACCGCCAAGTCTGAGGGCACATGGGCCACCATATGACCGCACATATATTTAAAAAGGGCCACATTTAAAAACCATATGGTAATGGTTCAGAGGCGCACGCTGGTGGTTCTATACACATACACATATGACCAAGGCTCATATGAAAAGGGGATATGGTTAAACATGCCACGCCGTTGGTTACATTGCAATGTATATGACTGAGGGTCGGGGCTAAGCCCCGGCCCAGACCGCGCCCATTTCAAATCTATTCAAACTTAAATAATTTTTAAAAGGTTATATGTTAAGAACCATGTGGGTGGCGCATCGGTTGGGTGGCCATTCCCAAAGCTTTGCCCTTGCCCAAAGGTCGTGGGGTCGAATCCAGCCAACAACATAAATTTTAAACCAATGCCAAGGTGACACGTGGCAGCCATTGAGTGGGCCACGTGTCAACATTTCATTCACCATCGATGACACATGTCATATGCCAACTCATCCACAATCCTGCCAACCAACACCTGCCATGTGTTGTATGGCTCTGCCATGTGTCATACAACTTTTCCACGTGTCGTACATTCTGCCACGTCAGCATCCATACGGATTGTACAGTCAACACATTTTTTTTCCCTGTTTGTCGTTTTGAACAGAACATGATATCTCTCTCATCCGACATCTGTTTGAACCCAAACGAGTTGTGTTGGGTTCGTGACGATGAGGTCTACGCTCCCGTTCAATTTGAAGCGATTC